>VWZN01006584.1:148619-160425 GCA_013396955.1 Regulus satrapa | reverse complement strand
GACTGCGGGGCGAGCCCGGGCTGGGCTGCGCCGCCGCCGCTCCGCCCGCCGCTCAGCGGGAGAACACCGCGAATCGCGGTGCGAGCGCAGCCCGGGCTCTGCTGCTGCTCTGCTCGCTTCCCGTCCAGCGAGAGCGGCGCTTTTGCTGGAGGGAGCCGGGTTCGAAGTAGTTCGCTCGCTCGCTCAGCAGTTTCGAGCGCAGCTGAAGACGTGCGGTGGAACGAAGTGTCCCGCTTCTGTGCGTCCTTTGGAGGACTTGTCTCAACTCCTTTGTGCTGGGCGAGTTCCGTCCGCTTTCTGAGACTTAATGGTGCAAGTAGCGTTTAGCGTTTGTGAGATAACTCCGAAGGAGGAGCTCGCTTTGGCTGTGAGTTTCTAACTCAATAACTGTGTACTTTATTATGCTAACACTTCATGGAAAGAAAAAGCCCCCACTCCTTCCTCCCGAGACAAGAAAACACCGCACTCTCCTTTTGTGAACTTGTCAGCGTGATAGTAAATAGAGTTCCAGCCTCAACAAAATTGCGGTGTTTTGTGTCAGTTTACCACTCTGCAGGCAGAGGACGTCTGTGCAGCACACTAAGTAATTCTGCTGGCAGGCACAAATTTCTGTAGTTCTCTCTGAATTGGCTAGGTGGTTTCAGTACTTTGTCGTTCATAGGTAGACATTTGGGCTTCAGGAAGCTGAACTCAATCAGGGTGTGTAAACTCCTGCGCTCTGTATGGAGCTGGTGTGTTTCAGCAGGTGCTTCAGAGCTGTTCTCTTTTGGCTCCTTTGCGTAGTATGCAGGTTTTTAATGGTGATTTGTTGCTTACTGCATGCTTATGGTATGCATCTTAGTAAGTCATTCTAGCACTCCTCTTTCTCTCTGCTAAAAATAAGTGACTAATATTAGAACAGTTAAGTGATTATTCCTACTAGCAGCAGACAAGTTCACAGTAGCAGCCACTTCTAAAGTTTTTTTGATTGGATTATAGAATGGCTTTTCTGGAGATCACATTTCAGGCAGGTTTTTTTTTTGGTTTTGGTTGGGTTTTTTTTTTTTTATATTTTTAATATTAACCAGTGGATAAAACTGTTGGAAGACAGTGCTTAGGCAAGGAAGAGAGATACATAAAATTTCAGTGAGGTTCATACAGAATTTTACTTGCTTTCTAAAACTTTCAGAAGCCTTTAACTGGTGCCGTGTAGTGGCCAGTTGCAGTCCCTAAAGTATTGATCACAAAATTACTGGTTTGTCTCTTCATGTAGTGTCACTTCTTGAAACTTAATTTCTTTTTTTTTTTTTCTGGCTAGCTCTGACTCTTTCATGGTGCGCTTCTTTCCGGAATGCTAATGTCAGCATACTACAAATGGCACCCTCGGGCTGCCTGACATGTCTCGGAGTATTTTAGTTCAGTAGTATAGCTTGTGCTGCTAAAGGCTCTTTAATCGAACCAGCTAATTTTGCTTACTTTGGCACTGCTAGAATATTTTAAATGCCCATAGCATCCCTAGTAATTTCAGAAATTTGGGGCAGGAATTATGTGGAAGGCTGCCTAATGAGACCCTTACAAGCAAGTACCGATTTAATCACTTGGAACAGATGCAAGGAAATTGTACTCATGTATGAAGACTTTAGTATTTTAATGAATGCTCTGCAGAGAATTAGCAGTTGTGAAAGGGAAAACTCACTTGGAGATCACGAGAAATCCTTCGCAGTGACCTGGTCTGTAACATGTGAGACAGGTTATCAGTGTTCTGAGCAAGATGGGCGCGCAGCAGCGAAGCTGTTGCTGGCTAGCGTGGCCTCTTGGCACTCGGTGTAAGCGGGGAAGTCTGCTCGGGAAGCTGAGTAAATAGTCTTTAAGCCACTTCAATTTGTGTGCTTGCATGCTTGGCAGCGCTTGAACAAGCTGACTTAAAACGAGCAGCTAGGTCATTAGGGAAGGAATAGCAGTCGTAGCCTAGGTAGTAGCCCTAGTTGATCAGCACTACTGGAAGGTAGTGCTAAAGCTGCTTTCTTGCTCAGCTCTGTTTTCCAGTTCTGTTCTGTTTCTTAGACCATACTTTCCCTTTTCTGCAGAGATTTTCTCAGTCTAGATGCTCTTCCCCTGGAAGATGTCTTAGAGCTGTGATGTTGTATGGGGGTAAGGGGCTGAGCAGCTTCAAGCTCTTCTCTTCCCCTTCACAGCCTCACAGAAGGCATGGATGAAGTATTTGTTCCCTTCTCATGGAAGGAGAAAAGCATCATAAATAAGAATTAATACAGGAGTGCTTATGTGTTTCCTGCTAATTGAAGTCTGTCTTCAGCTTAGGTGGTTTTCTAAGTGAATGGGGCAGATGCAGCCTAAAATAAAAATACTCATGGTAACTTAGAAATGCTTCTTGTTAAGGCTGAAGTTTGGTATTGTGTATTTGGTGTTTGCATCTAGTAAACTTAGCCTGATCTTCTATTTTGCATACTTAAAATTGAGTTGCAAACTTGCCTTCAGAATATGTTTCAGTTTAAGCAGCTTTGATTTTTTTTTTTCTTCACCTAAGAATCCATACTGTAAACTGTCTCAGAGATAAACATTTGCCTTACGGAATCAAATCAGCCCTGTCTTGACAGGGCATAGCAGAGGTCTTTGTAAGTAGTCTAGGCTTTAGAGGAAATCCTTGGGGTTCTCGCTGTGTTTTCATGGCTCACTTGCCAAGTTGTTTTAGTTTTTAAGAAATGTCTTTAATAAGTGTTGGTGTCAGCCCAGGCTCATGCAGTTTTAAGGTATGGTCTGGTGTTTGTTTCATGCCTAATAGAACTGTGGTTCTATTAGTATCTTGCCTGTAAATGACTAATCCTTTGGTTTCTTAGCAAAATCCTCAAATTGCTATTGCCTAAAATAAGGTTTGCTGCAGCTGACTTCAACTTTGGCTTCAACTAATATGACACAAGAAGTCTGCGAGTATATAGCCATGCAGCAGTGAGTTGCTGCTGCTGAGTTCATTCAGGCATGTATTTTCCATTTTTCAGGGTAAGGAATTGTTAGAAATTACTTGAAGTGCCCTCTCTGAGGACTTGTTCAGCTTCTCTGTAATGTCCTTTTTGTTCTCCAACTTCTTTAATAATCTTAAGAGATTTATTCTTTGATAAAAAATATATATACAGGTGTTTGTAGGATTTAATTAAATTAATTCCTATGCATTGAATTCTGAAAGTTTTTTTAAAATTATATTTAATGAAGTAATAACGGTTTATAAGCATGCAACTAGTCAGTCTCCTAGGAATGATGTGGGGGAGTTACTGAACTATTAAACTCAATAATTGGAAAGTTATGTTGTTATGCTAATTAGGGCCTCCCAAATGAGATAAATACCATAGCTGAGGTACCCATTATGAATCCACCACTGGAGCAGTGGAAGTTGGAAGTCTCTAACGTTAAAGATCCTTTTCTTTTAAAGACAGGCGTTTGGAGCAGTCACTTAAAGTCTCCTGGTGTAACTTAGGACTCTTAGTGTGATTGTTGCTTGTGCTGCTGAGGAAGAGTGTAGGTGGTTCCCTCGAGATGGACTTTCAGACGAGGTGGTGAGGATGCCTGGCCAGCTGCAAACTACTGAAATGACAGAATTGTGGAGGATAAATGCCAGGCTAACGTCAGGAAGACTTCCAGAAGGGAAAGTCACACTTCACATTTGTCAGTGATTTGAGAGGCTCTCATTTGGAGAGGACTTTTATCCCAAATAGATATTCTTGGTTTAATTTTTCAAAAGGGGTTTGTGAAGGTCATCATGCATGCTCAGAAAGCAGCCTTCTGGGGAATGCTGTGGGTTGTTTCTTCGTTCTGGACTTTCTTTCATACTTTTCAAAAATGGTGATTTTTCAGAGTTAAGTCCCTTTGTGTTTTATGCTGGAATTTTTTGTTATTTGGCTGTTTATATGGAAGAGAACAGGCACAGAATAGCAAAAAGAGTTCAGTTCTAAACTATTTTTGGCACAAAAAGTGAAGTCCACCTGAAAGCTTCCATGTTTTTGGAGCAAGTTGAGTCATAACGAGTAAAGTTGGTTGTAGATGAATGCAAGACTTGTAAAACCTAATTTAATACAGGCCTCATATGGGCTGTGAGATGGATTGACCCAAGATTTGAGATTTTTAGAAGCATTTGAAGTTTTATTAAGACAATTTCCCCTATACACTGAAAACTGGTGAATCCTGGGAAAAGGAATATGCTGTTGTGCCACTGCCCAAGTGCACTGCATGTCTACATGTGCAGTGTGCTTCGCTCTTTCCCCTGGTTCCTTCCCCAAGCCTCCTCAGAAGGAGGAGTATGGAAATACCTCAGAGAGGGAGAAAGCCCTTAACAGAAGATTCAGAAGTTAAGTAGTTTGGAGTAGTAGGTACTTGCCCATCTTCAAGCTCTTGTGATTAATTTTGACTTTGGTAGAAATGGCGTTGCAAAGTAGCAGGCTTCAAATGAGAGCTTGTTAACAAACAGGTAGTTATACTGTGGAACCCTTTGCTGCATGATGTATGAGCCATATAGAAGGTTTGGACGCTTTGAGGGGTGCGTGGTGGGGACCCTCTTTACTCTTCTTGTGACTGAAGATAAACCTTTTTGCTTGGAGTGTTGGTGAGGCACAAATAATTGGAGGCTAAGAACATTCTGGTGGGAACTGCAGTAGAGCTTGTCTTACTCATAAGCCTCTCTCTGCAAAACCAGCATTTTTATCTTTTCTCTAGTGGCTTTTCCCAGGTGTGTCTGATCTCACTCCGATCTGCTGTGATTCATGTGAGTTTTGGCTGAATCACTGTGTTGTTAAGTATGGAATGTCGAGATTAAATTAATATCAAAGACTTGCATTGATAATTGTCTTGAACTTGCTTGAAGATGCCTAAAGAAAATGGTAACTTTTAAAGCCTGATGCTTATTTTACTGTGCCTTGTGTCAGATCCCACAGACTGTGCTGATCTTCATGGTTTCATTTACTCATCTCTCAGATGCCGTTCCGCTAGGTTGTGGAGCCACCTGCTTAGTCTGGGCTCTTGCTAAGCAAATTGCAGTTTGTCCCAGGAGATGTGGCAGATTGGTCTCTTCAGTACTTCTGCACAAAATGCAGATTGAAAACTACTGGAAAATGTCTGTCGGGGCTGTGGCTTGTCTCATTTCTAGCGGTGCTGTTTGGGTTTTTGCTTTGCAGAGACACACGTGCTCATAAACAGGAGAGAACTGTATTAAGTCAAGCAGTGTAAAAGTTACAAATGTGAAGTAACACTTGTCAGCAAGAGCTCTTTCTATTTATTTTTTTCTGCCCTTTTGAAGCGAAGGATATTCTAGCAACTCAAATTGTATTGACTCTGTGTGTACAGCATGAAATTACACTAGGTCTTAATTTAAGGCAACCTCATGGATGATAGCTTCCCCTTTTAAAAGAGGTGTAGTATATAGGGCTCTTAAAGAGGTCCATGACAATAAATGGTGAAAATACATTCTCTTATGGTACATGTTCTTTCCCATAATAAATACAAGATCAGTTTTATCCTGCCAATAATAAAGAATACAAACAGCAGTGATTACAATTGTTACTACCAGCTGCATTATGTACCAAGTTTTGTCTTCTGATGATTTGAACTTGAATAATTGTGAAAATCTGGTTAAGGGACAAAAATGCTGCTGTTGTATACAGAGTATCATTATAGTGGACCTTATATATTACTGTGACATTAATAAATTGATCAAAGTGTTACCACCATGTAGTGCTGCCTGCTTATTCTGTTGTACAGAGTTGTTTGTGTTATGACAGAACCCTGTTCTGCATTGCTAAGGCCCCAGGTCGCAGAAGAATGATGTGGCCTGTCCATTTTGACAATGTATCTAGGTTGTCTTCCTCTTTTTGTTTCAGATGATGTTAACTCCCCTTACCAGCACAGTAGTAGCGGACATGTGGTGGCCATGCATATATAAAATTCTGGTAGGGTGTGGGGAATGGGTAGAAAAACGTGTTGATGCTCTGGAAAGGTTGCCCTGGGACTGGAAATTTAAGATGCTTGAGACAGGACTTTTGAGGCCTCCATGACCCAAAGCCCCTTTCAGCTGATACTTTTTTTTTCATTCTCTAAGACACCGATGAACTGAAGTCAGTGTGGAGAGAGGGATGCTGTTTGGAAAACCTCATGGGGAGATTTGTAGTCTCTCTGAACTTCAGTGGTATCATGATGCTTTCTTTTTGTGTATCAGTATTGCAAATATCTATGTAGCTTGTAATATCAGGAGCATTTCCAACACAGATGCTGAACTCCTTCAAACAAGATGGACAGAACTTGCTATTAAACTAAATATAATTTAAAAATTATTTATTAGCTTAGAAGCAGTAACTGCTGAGTGTTGCCTAAAATCTGACCAAGGTACTTGGACAACTAATTTTGTCAGCTGCTGTAGGGAATAGATTGTCTGTTTTATGCTGATGGCGTTGTTTTGTAGATGTTCACTAAAACAGGGCTTTTTAAAAAAGGTTCAAGTGTTAAATGACAATTAAGAATATCAGTGTGCTGATGTTCCTATACTGGTTGTGCCTGGTTTAAGTCAGAAATGTGTATCAGTAATTTTATCAGCCCCAAAGTACTTGTCAGCTAGCTCCCAGGAAAAGGTGCTGATCAGACTCGGAGTGTTTTTACTACTGAACTTGGTCACCATTGTGACTGGGGGAGATTTCCAGCCTGACTTCCAACATTCTTTTCATAAGGCTTGATGTGTAAGCCTTGTCCTTTTTCCCTAGACTCTGATATTCCACATTTACTACTTTGTTTCCTTCTTTAAGCAGCACTTCCAGCAGTGTTGCAGAGCATTGAGAACATGAGTAATTTTTTTTTTTGAATGAATCCTAGGTGTTGCCAAAACCTTCCCTGAGTTCCACAACGAAATCTTGGCAACAGGAACCAAGGCACTACCTGGCAAGAAGAGTGTTGAAGCTGTTGAGTGCCGAGAGGTCTGCAGGCAGGATTATATGGCAGTACAGTAGCAGGGAACACTGAAACAAATGTCTTAAAGAATTCTTATTGAGGAGTGGCTGAGGGAGCTGTGGTTGTTTAGCCTGGAGAAAAGGAGGAGGCCGGGGAGACCTTATCACTCTACTGCTGCCTGGAAGGAGGTGGTAGTGAGGGGGGAGTCATCGTTTTCTCCCAGGTAACAAGTGACAGGACAAGAAGAAATGGCCTCAAGTTGCATCAGGGGAAGTTTAGATTTGATATGGGGAAAAATTTCCTCACTGAAGGGGTGGTTAAGCACTGGAACACGCTGCCCGGGGAAGTGGTTGAGTCACCAACCCTGGGAGTATTTACAAAGGCATGTAAATATGGCACCCGGGGACATGGTCCAATGAGAACATGACAGCTGGACTTGGCATTTAGAGAGGTCTTTTCCAACCTAATGTTTCTCTCATTTATTCTTCTAATAAAACTTGAAGCCGTGTTTATGCAGCTATATTAAAATTGGTTAATTGGTTTGAAGTGCTTATTTTTCTTATTGGTGGTTCTGATGTTCCATCATGTTTCTGGCAAGGCAGCCTACTGATGTGCAGACCTGTCTTAACAGAGTAGTGGCTGTACAAGTGGGATCAGAGAATAACGTTAAAATGTTGGCATCGGTTTGGACTTTGATAAGTTTTCATTGAGAGACAGCAGAACCAATTTTTAAATTGCAGTCTTGTTAAATAAGTTGCCCACAGAGTGCAGAATAGCTTAGGTTGGAAGGGACCATTAAAGGCCGCGTAGTCCAGCCCCCTACCATTAGGAGTGACATCTTCAACTAGATCTGGTGGCTCAGAACCTCTACAGTGTTTCGAGGAAGGGGGTCATCTGCCACCTCTGTGGGCAACCTATTCCAGTGTTTCACCATGATAACCATAAAAAATGTTTTCCTTATGTCTAGGCTGAATTGTTCTCTTAGCATAAAAACATCACCCCTTAGCCTAACACAAGAGGTCCTGCTAAAAAGTTGTCCCCATGTTTCTTACAAGCCCCCTTTACACGAGCTCGCCATCAGACGGGTCAGTGTATGATTTGGACTGAGCTTCACTGCAGCTTTGTTGCAGTCACAGACCATCTTAAACAGCTTTAAATTATTAAGGCATTTAAACTGATCGGGAAAGTGTGATTGCTGTGTTTAACACTATTTGGTTTGATGCAATAGCTGTCCTCAGTCTTTGAATGTGATACTGCTCTTTATGTAGCCTTCACATAAAAATGCTTTGTGAAATAAAACATCACTTTGAATACCTTCAGAGGCACTGGGGCCATGGAGTGAGGAAGCGAATTGGTTGCTGCAGCTGCAGTCTCTCTCTGAGTTACCAGTTGAGGTTATTTTTTGTTAAGATGACTTCTTGGAAGTGAGTGTTAGTGTCTGAGATAATGGGATGTTCTCCAGCCATAAAATCGCCTGTGTATTAAACTGTGCATGTGGAAAATGTAACTGTTCTCTCAATGCAGGGCCTTTTTCAAAGCAGCAGATGCTATGTCTAGGGAGATGTAGTTTGTAAAATCATCCCTGCACTAACCTGATGTTGTAAAGGGTTAAACATAAGTAAGATGTAAATAATAGATGTGGTTGAGTAGAGATATGTGAAGTCCTTCAGTTTTACAAATAAATCTAATGATTCAGATCCTCGATTTGTTTATATTTAGTAGTGGAAGGGATTTTAGGTCTTTTTTTAAAAAATTACATCATACAAAAGATAGGATTTATGAATCGCATTTTTCTAAGTAGATGCAGCAAAGCATTGTAATAGAGGAATATAGAGAAACAGAAAATACAAGTCTTATTTTTTCATTGGACTCTTGTTAGTAGGATTTTTTTACCTTTATAGTTACAATTACTTCTCAGAGGCAGTGCTGATTTGACATCTGTGTAGAGGCATTTGGTACTCACCTGAAAGTACACAAAATGCTATCTAGATTGCTTGTATGGCAGTCTACAAGCAGATTATATAGTTGAGTTAGTGTAGAAAAGGGGAATAAATGAGATTTCTGCCAGATGAGGTAGCATCCTTCCAGGAGCATCTCATAGCAGAAGTTCTGGATAACATTTTGGCCTTGCCACAATTTCCCTTTGAGGTTTCAAGTGTGTAAAGATTTGTGATTTGGTTTTAGCTTTGAAATGATTGCCATAAAGGGGTGATGGGAAGCGTTGCATTAAGCACTGCAGATAAGACAGTTAAGAAGAACCAACTCTGCAAATTAGCTTGAGCTTTTAGTGTACCAAAAACTTAATGCAGTGAGACATATTCTATTGAATGCATTTCAGCTACATTTGTCCTGGTAAGTAAAAAAGCTTGAGAACTCTTGTGGAGACCTCAGGCTTCCCAACTATGAAATGTCCATCTGTGCTACAGCTACCTGAGGCTGTAGTAACGTGGAGGGGGTGGTTGGTCTTTTCTCCTAGCTTCAGGATAAGAAGAAATGGCCTCAGGTTGCATCAGGGGAGGCTTAAATTTGGTATAAGGAGACATCTCTTCACTCGAAAGGGTTGTTCAGCATTGGAAGAGGCCAAGGGAAGGTGCTGGATCCCCAACCCTAGAGATATTTATAAGATGTGTAGATGTGCCACTTAGGGCCATGGTTTAGTGGTGGATTTGGCAGTACTGGATTAAAGTTTGGCCTTGGGTCTCTGAGGTCTTCTCTCAGCCTAAACTAAGGGTGCTGCTTGTCTTATCAGCAAGCCAAAAAACTGAATATTGAACTTAGATTTCCTCTCAGTTGGAGTGCATTAATTTCTCTCTCCCATTCAGCTGTTGGGCTTTGGAAAATGTGATCTCGCCTGTCCTCCTAAAGTTACGTTTGTCTCTAATTATCTTCAGTTCTTATTCTAGGCCTGAGATTGAACTATAGGATAAAAATGTCAAAACAAGGTTAATGGATATGATTTTCTACAGTAGTTAATCTATTTTAAGTGGACACTTGACTCAAATAGCTTCTGTTTAAGTACTGCTGTATATTTGGGGTTTCACTCAACATTGCAGGAGTTGTAGAACTGTGAAGGAATGTTCACTACTACTTTTTTAGGCATACTTGAATAAGTTTAGAATACATACTTAGCACATAGTTGTTATTTTCCTATGATTCTTTAGAAATTATACTGAGCATTGTAAGTTAACAAAGAAAGTAAATGAATAGGAAAATTTCACCTTCCCTGAGACAGGGGAGGGGGGTGGACTCCAAGTTTTGCCAGAACCTAGGTTATTTCTGATAAAAGACATTGAAACTAGTTCTGAGCTAAAAAAAAAGGAAAAAAACCCAAACAAAAAAAAAAAACAAACAAAAAAAACCACAAAAAGAAAAAAACCAAAACCTCACAGCTTTTCTGTAGCTGTTGTTTAAATGTGAATTCCCATAGTATAACTTTGCTTCTGATGGGAACTCTGGCCATCCTGCCAGAAGTCAGGCAGGCAGATCAACCTCGTCTAATATCAAGATTAGCTCTCCTTTGTTTTCAGAGTTGATTTTGGTGACCTCCAAGGGTTCCTGCTGACCTAAATTATTCTACTATTTAATCTGCACTTAGTCATGGTTAACTGCAAGTGTCTCAAGTTTCAGGCAGCAGCAACCTAAAAGTGTCTGCAGTTATGCCCTTCCTCACAGACTAGGGGAGGACCCTCGTTTTGCTGCCTTGGCCAATCACCCCAAAGTGAGCATAGGTGTATTTCTGTGTTGTTTTTACCTGTGAAGTAATGGCAGGATCTGGTGTGATTGCAAAGGGGTTACTCTCTCCATATGAATATAACACAGATTTTACCTTTGTCCTGGAAGATCGATGGAGTGGGAATGATCTGTGAGGAGCTGCTAAAGCACTCAAACACATAACTGAAATTACATATCTTCTCCTGAGAACAGCTCTCTGAATTACAACAGGACAGTACTCTTTATTGACTGAAAGTGGTTCCAGATTAAGCCTGGTTTGGTGGTTTTCCTACTGTTAAAAAGCTTAAGTGACCTCAAATCACTTTCATGCTTACTACCACAAGCCTGCCTTTAACTGGTTCAAACAGATTTGTTTTAGTGATCCACTGTAGTGATCAGTAAATTACCAAAACCTTAGTGATGTGGGTCATGTCTTCCTAGAGAGGAAAAGGGACCCACGTTCACATTTTTTCTTCCATATGGTCCCACAGTTGAACCATGCTGTTTGCCAGTTTACCTAAGAATTAGTAAATTGTATTCTAAGTCTATTAGTAGTCCTTACTTATTCCAGGTAGAAATTAGATGGGTTTTGTTTTTGTTTGTTTTTATTTTTTAAATACCAGGTAAATTCTCCCACCTTGATACCTGTGTATCAGTTTTTGAGGTTATACTACTACTACTTCATGGTTTCTCTCTTCTTTCCAAAAGTTTGTATTGGCAACTAGGAAAAGTCTTCTGACTTGAGATGTCTTGTTCCAGGAAGGCACTAGGCCAGGGGAATAAAATTTTGAAAATCATGTCTGGTCTCTGAGATTAATTCTCCTTAAAAGTTCTGTTCAGTCAAGATTTCTACCTCTGCTTTCTATTTCAGAAATTTCTGAATTGAAGTAGATATTGCTATTTCCCTTTCTTATTTCTGTTGAAAAGGAATTACTTTTCTATAAAAGAGTAGACCGTGAGGTAGGGTATTTGTTGCACGTTCTGAATGCTGAGAAGAACCAATTTAATATGAACAGTTTTATTTGCCTAGGGTTTGTTAGTGAAATGATTACCATATCTTGCTGGATGAATGACTACATTTGTAATAATATGTTAGGGTAATGTGGTTTAAAATGCATTTCAGTGATTGTATTTCACCTCTTTTACAGAAATGCTACGAACAAAAACAGTACAAAAATGG
>VWZN01006584.1:112000-140134 GCA_013396955.1 Regulus satrapa | reverse complement strand
CCTTGGGTTTGTTTGTGGGGTTTTTTTTTTTTTTTTTTTTTTTTTTTTAAATACTGCTTTGCCAAAAGAGCCCCGAGGAGGTCAAGTGATATCTGTTTGTGTACTGTGTATATATTTTTAATGGGTTTTTGGGTAATCTGTGTTTTGAAGGCCTAACTCCAATTCATGATGTGCCAAAAAGCTGTGCTGCTTGAGGAATTTGGAATTTAGATATGTATATTGTGTTGGAGGAAAGGATATTTTTAGGAGGAGGTGAAGAAGAAAGAACCAAATTGGTGCTCTGCAGTTTTGGTCTGTGGTATTGCAGTAAGGATAAACAGGAAGACATGTTTAATGCTTAACCCTGTTCCAGGAGTCCATTCTGTGAAGCAGTTAAAAATGCTTTCCTTGTAACAGTGTTCTTATTAGTGATTTCTAGTGGGTAATACAGACTAAAAATTGAGCAAAGGTGGAAATGGAAGTGGAGCTGTAGGTAAGAGAGAGCTACATTGAGAAGTGGATAGAATTTCATGCTACCTACTGACTAGTATGTGCAATGTATAGTCTTGTTCCATTAGTGATCATTTGCTGTACTGTATTAGCTGCTCAGAAAAAGTACTTGAATGATTCTGTTTTCAGAGTAATGTTCATTGTCAGATACACACATCTTTACAGTATTTTATTTAGTTATGCTATCTTTCAGACCACTTATATGTAAAAGCAAATCTTTCTAAAAATGCCCAGCAGTACTGTAAAAGTTGCCTCTCAGAATCTGAAAAGCATGTAATCAGAAGTGTTAAATCCTTTAAAATCAATTTGTGCTTAGGAAAGGGCTGGAAGTAGTGGTTTAGGACAGTATTCTTTATGGAAATGTTCCTTTCAGCCAGTGTAGTGTTTTGGCTTTCTGTGGGGGTTTGTTTTTTGGTTTTTTGTTTTGTTTTGTTTTGTTTTTTTTTTTTTTTTGGTTTTTTTTTTAATTATTAAAGTACTTGTCACTTTGAAAACCAAGGAAAAGAATTTTTCAGGGAACAGAAAATAATAGTAAACTGTTTAGTGACCGATGTGACTTTGAAGTGTTGGTTGCAACGAAGTATGTAGTGTTACAGGAAAAAATATCATTAACATTTGTCAAACTCAACTGCTTCTCATCTTTTATTATGTAAAAAAATCATGTTAGACTGCAAGTCTTTCTCACAATTTCTGTTGGGACACTACATTTCATGTAGTTTTATTGATCTTATGGGCATTTTTTGGAGATTGCATTTGCTCACATTCTTGAAGTTGGAATAGTGTTTTGTATATTAGTGAAGAGCATTTAGTATGAAAAGAATTACTGTAACTCTGGCAAGACTTTTCATCGCCTGAATCTGCTTTAGGGAGTTATTGCTGAAAGGAATAATTTTGAATGTCGCCTTGCTTCCTTGGCTGTTGTAGCACTGCAAGGTGGATAAGGCACTAGTTGTACTGTAGCCTCTAGAAATTCCTAGGTGTGCAACTGCAGGCAGATCTAAAAATAATTATCTGTTGCTTGAAAAACTCCGTATGCTTGTGCATCTGTATTTTCTGGGGGATTGAAGTTTAGTACAGAGAACACTTGGTTAGAGAGAAATAGTTTAAGTTTTCTATCTGGGGAATTCCAGTTGTCAAGGTATGGATGGGTCATTCCTCTTCAAAATAGTTTGATCCCAAATTCTGATATATTGAAAATGATGCTGTTAGACCCCAGCCATCTGCTGTAGAACTCAGGTCAAAATTGTTGTGTAGTGCATGAGTGCTTGAGAAAGAAAATATGTGAAGATCTTTGCTTTCTCTCATATAATTCAGTTTTTAATTAACTTGCCACGGTTATAGAAAAAAGAGAAATAAAAGACTTCTTCTAAAATGTTAACTACAAAGGATATCCTTAAATGAATCTGATTTGATTGTGAGTAATGGGAGTTTTACATTTTGAATGTTTAGAAGATGTATATAAACAGACCTGATTATATTCTGTAGCTTGAATCTTGTATTCTGTAATTCTGCATTACATTTGAGGTACAGGTAAATGTTAACCAATATATTGTTTTCTCTCTGCAGGTTCCTCCTAATAAAATAGATTATGAATATAGTGAACTGATTTTATATCAGAATCAAGTGATGAGAGAGGCAGATCTTTTTCAGGAGTCTTTAGAACATATAGAGACATATGAAAAGCAAATATGTGATAAATTAATAGTAGAAGAAATCAAAGGTAAGTAATTTTTATTCTTCCCTTACCCATTTCTGTTAGAAATTTTTGCTAAGGGCTTTCAGATACGATAAACCAGTAAAAGGAAAAAAACCCAGCATGTAAAGTCTTTATTTTATTTGTAATAACTATTATAGGAGAACTGGTACAAACATATTTATGCTTTTGTGCACAAGTAAATTCCCTTTGTACCAAAGTGGGTAGTGGATGCATGTAATCTGTTTTGGGTTGACACAGGAATAGAGGAAATTTCAGAGATTATATTGGTACACCAGAGAGGCTTTCCATAAATCAGAACTATTATAACCCAGTTTTAATCTCATGAAAAGAAATTTCTTAAAGAATAATGTTTGAAGTACAAACAGAAATTTTTCTTTTTTGACTGAAGTATCAAGCTCTTGTTTCCTTTTCAAACTTCCTAATGCACTTAGCTATTGAAGTAAATACTGAAGTTGACTTTTTGGATTAAAATTAACTCACAGTTGTTTTGTGGATTTGAATACTGAATTCTGAATATGTGTGAGTAATGGCACACGTTCTTCAGCTACTCCTTGCTTGCACAGTTGTGGTGGGTGCCTCTGACCAGTGGGGTAAGCTCACACAGCTGCCCACTCACTCACTCACTTCACCCAGCCTTGCTTGTCAAATCGGGAGAGAAAGGGAAGAACAAAAGCAGGAGAACTTGTGCACTGAGATGAAGATAGCTTGAGTGATAGAAAGGGGAAGAAAGGAAAATCAAACCCAGCTCCTCAGCTGATGGCAGTCACTGTACACTTCCCACAGACTGATCCTCAGCTAGTCTCTGGGCAATGACGACCTGCCCCAACACTCTTCCTCAATATTTCTTGCTTAGTATGAAACTAAATAGCATGAAATATCTCTTTGGCCAGTTTGGATCAGCTGTCTGGGTTGTTTCCACTCCTGCCTTATTGTCCATCCTGGTCTACTTGCTGGGTGGCAGAGAAGGGGGTAAAAAGACGAAGCCTTGATGGTACAAGTACTGCTTAGCAGTGGTGGGAATGTTGGTGTATTTATCAACATATAGTTACGGATCCCGAAACACAACTCAGCATGAGCTGCTGTGAAGAAAATGAATTCCCTGCAAGCTAGACTTGGTAGAACCATTTAGCTAGTAGCAAGCCAGTGTGATTTAACCAGTTAAAAATTGGTTAGTTGATGTGAAAAATGTGCTTAAATAAACAGTTTGATAAGAACTGATACAGTTGTGTGATTAAGTCCTGGAAGGAGGAGTTGCTTGTTTATTTGATATTCCCAATAGCTATTTTAAACACTCAGGTAAGGACATTCAGGTGGTCTTTGCTTTCACAAGTGATGAGTGTTCCAAGCTCTATAGTAGCTTCAAGTAGCATTTATAACACACAGTAAATGCCTTTTGGAAAATAAAGCCTCTTTTTAAGAATCTGTGTATGCTTAAGAACAAGTTTATATATCTAGTATTACAGACTTTACTCGAAAGTGTTTTCTGATGTAATTCATAGTTCTTGTACTGTGTTGTTTCTAGGAGAGATGTTACTCAAGTTAGGAAGACTGAAAGAAGCCGGTGAAGTTTACAAAGAGTTAATTGAGCGTAATGCAGAAAACTGGTATTATTATGAAGGCTTGGAAAAGGCCCTACAACCCAGTAAGTTAAGCTACACAGATACAGTGAAAATATGTATGATATAGGATACACTTAGAACTCCTGTTTGATATGGTACTGCTTTAGATTAGAAAGTTCTACTTGGCATAAAATTATGTACCTTCTGATGTTGAATATTATGTAGTATGTTCTTTCATTTATAAAATGGTCACTGAAAAACTTGTATGCATGAAAATATCCCCAGTAAGTATTTATCTTGGAATTAAGGGTGGCATTTACTAAAATGCTTGTGCAAGGAACATTCTCTTGCCTCATGTGAACTTGTAAACCAAATGGCAATTCCTGTCTAGTAGTTGATTGTCATACCGCTACCATATGGCGCAGCATAAAATGGTGATTTTGAAACTTGTTTAGGTGGTACTGCTTTCTAGGGACATGCAGTCCCTAGATTGATACTTAAGTATCAGTTTAAGATGGCCTTTTAAGATAGCCCATCTGAAAAAAATAGGGTTTTTTTCCTTTTTGTTTTTAAGTGGTCTTTAAAGTGGACTTTAGAAGGTAAAGGTGATAATTGTGTTAAAACCTTTGTTACTCCAATGCCAGCTCATGTTTCTGCTGTTGTGTTTTTCCAGAAAAAATAGTCATTTTTCAGAACTACAATATTGCAACTATTTGTGCTATGTTAAGTATTTTGCAGTGATAACTTTCCAGAGTGTTTACATTTACACAGGAATGGTTTCTTTGTGTTTAGTTTTTCACTAATTAGTGAAAGTCGATTGGAATTATTCTGATGACATCATAAATCATAAGCTCACAATCATATTATTTATAGATGTTATAGCTGCATGACATTTCTCAACCAACTTTCTTCTAGAAAATTTGACCATTAGGTCTCATGAGGTCTGAGAATACAGCTAGTGATTGGGTAATGATAATGATTTAATTTGTTACATATATTCAGTGTTGCCCTTTGGCTGGTTTTCCTGGTGTATCCATAGAGTAGGATCACATGGTTATTGTCTCAGAAATGAAATTACCCAGGAACTCAGTTATTCTCTCTGATACAACAAATATGTCGATGAAAGCATGTAGCTTTTAACAAAGAACCAGTCCAGTAGTTTCTGACATATTAAAATCCTATATAGGCTAAAACTGTAATAATTCCATAAAACTAATAATGCTACTTTATTTTTTTAGGTGGTCTTAGGACTATTCCTCCCCCATGGTAAGTTCTGGAGCTCCAACTTGTGACTTCAATCAGGGCTTTTTATATGCTTTAGTTCCAGTCCAAACACTATTTTAGTATTACTTTTATAACTCTACATCTCTTGGAGACACTGGGTAATAGATTTCCCCCCCCTTCCCCAACATCTGAGCTCAGTGACAAGATAAACTGTTTTTCTTATGAAAGGAAAACAGATATATTTAATATATATGTATTGTAGCCTTGATCTGTACATTGTTTTAAATTGTTTGATGAATTTAATATTTAAGCAAAAAATATTTTATTTATATAAAGAATGGCATTTTAAAGCAAAAGATCAGTGTTATTAAAGTTCTAACCACATTGGAGCTCCAAAGCATATTATGGGGGAAAGGGGAGGAGCGGGCAGAAAATCGTCAAGTAGCTTTATTTTTTTTAAACATAAAGGTATAAAGAGTTCTGGTGCTCAGTGCTTACACTGGCAGTATTGTACCCTGGTATTGCTGTCACCAGAGGACCATGATAGAGGTGTGCTTGTACAGTGTGCTGTTTGTATACCTATGGTTTAGAAATGCAGCATGTTTCTCTGGATGCTTGAAGTGTGTCTGAAATGGATGCATAGTGAAAAAAAGGGTTCATTGAAGCTATGGATTTAATACAATGTGTGAATGAGTCTGAACAACATGAAACTGAAGGAAACCAAACTACAGCTCTGTGTGATTGAATGTGCAAGGTAATGGACCTTTTTACAGTTTATCCTTAGAGTGATTAATGCTGATAGTTGTGTATTGTATATACAGTGTGTTCTCAGTACAGTTTGTGTTTATGATTATAAAAAAATAACATGAAATGTTTAAATTGTTCCAAATCCATATAAGGAGTCTAGCTCAGTTAATTCTCAACACTTAAATTTTCAACAGTTAAAAACATTTAAAAGAGCAGGTTTTTATGTGTGTTACTTATATCTATTGTATTTGCTGATAATAGGCACTTTAGAAGAGAGGCTTCAGATTTATGAAGAAGTTAGTAAAAGACATCCCAGAGCAGTTTCACCTAGAAGATTACCTTTAAACTTTGTTTCAGGTAACAAGTTGCATATCTGTTCTGTAATTTTTTTTTTTTTTTTACCTATATTTTCTGAAGTTTTCATCAGGCTGTTTAATGTGCATTTAATACCTACTTGAACATGTAGACAAATCAAATGTATGCATTTCTCTTGGATTAGACAAAATTCTTTTATGTTTTAGGAGCTGATAGAAAAGCTTCAGACACAAAAATATGATATGAGCTATGTAAAATTTGTGTTGCTAAAACAACAGTACAGAATGTTATGTAGATTGTAGGAATTCCTGCGTAATTTTTCTGCTTTGTGCAAGTTAAGAATAATGAGTTAAAATGTCGGGTATGGTACACTTCAATTCAGTGTGTGTGTATATGTATGCATACTCCTCCTGTATCTTTCGTATGCGTACTTTTGCTGTAAAAATGTACACCTACGTTCTTGTAAAGCCATTTGAACCTAATTTGACAACAAAAGCTACCTTTTTGCTGCAAATTTGATAAGAAAAGGAACAAAAATATCTGCAGTATTATGTAGCCCAAATTACTTCATTTTGTAGCTAACTTCTTTGTGACTTTGCCCCTTTAAAATTTGCTTTGAAGTACAGTGCACAAATACCCTCAGTTTTGGAAGGAAAATGTGTATGTAATTGTTAAAATAAAAAGCTGCGCTCTTCCAAAATAGAAGGAAGGAGACTAAATGCAGTGGTAAATACCATAAAAATATTTAATTAGTGTGTAGATGTCTAGCTGCTGAAACACCAGTAGAAGGCTTCTGGAAAGTACGTAAGCTAGATATCAAGTGTCATGAAATTTGAGATCAGCTGCAAATTCCCAACATACCTCCTCATGCTTTTAAATTTACAAGGTTAGTTTATAGTTTAGCTCTTTTGCTGAGCACCACATTTGTTGGTACCTTTAAGTGTTCCAGGGCACATTTAGTCCACTCCCCTGTTGTTGTTCACGTGTCTGAATGTGCATACACATTTCCTGTGTAAAATCAGAAGATTTTAACTGCTTCATAAGAAATTGCCACTTGTGCCTTTTACCATCCTATATACTTCAGTTTCTTTGAAGTTATAGGGGCAAATTTTAATGCATTTCAGTGAGATTTGAAAAGCTGGGTGATGAGTAATTTTTTGGCTTAAGGCAATAAGATTGTTGTAACACAGCAAACAAGAAAATAACCTGGAAAATGCTTTGCTATATCTTTATTAATATTGGATTTTGCTGTTGACTTCATTACATTGTGTGTTTTGCTCTAGGTTGCCTTATATCTGACAGTGTAGTTTCACAGATTATGTTCATTTAAGTAGAAACATGTATAATAACAAGAATTAGTTACTCATGCTGTAACAAGAGGATAAATGAAAGCAAAATTCATTAGACCTGTCAAGAAAAAATCTCTTGACTGTTTTCTGTAGCATTTTATAACAAATAAGAATTTTTCAAAATTCAAATTTGTTTCTGCTAACTTATTTATTAAGCCTATCAGGCATGAATGTGTAAGACTGTTTTTGATCCCATAGAAATTAATCTATTTACTGAATTATTTTGTTTTTGCAAGTACTGGACACAATAATTTCTTTGTATCCTGTACTTGCAAAAACAAAATCATTTATCCAATAATTAATAATTCATACAATAACTTCTTTTGGTTTAAATTTTATAGTGAGAATGTGAAGCTGTAGAAAGAAACATCTTTGCAGAAAAATATTTGCAAGTTTCAAAAGGATAGAATTTCTGGTTAAATGCAGTTACTGTTCCAGTGTGGTCAGAGATCAGTTACAGCTGTCACTGTTTGATTCAGAATTAAATTATTCTTAACAATTAAAATACTCTAAAATCCAGACTTATGTTAAAGGGAGAAGTTCTTGTGCAGACCTTGCTATGCATTGAATCCAAACCTTGTGTTTGATACAAATTACCTCCTTGATCAAGCTGGAGACCACCTTTATGGAGGAAGGCTGTTACCATCAATTTTAGTGATCAAGTGTGTGTGCATGCAGTTTCAGATTCATTTATGCTCCTGTGGTCAGGAGTGTTCCTCAGAGACTAAATTGTAACTTGGCTTCCTGTTATATATGGGTGCCCAGCTGTGTACCTTTTTTTTTTTAGACTTTGTTTTAAAAGTATTCTGCTTTCTGTAAGTAAGTAGGTATTTAATGGAAACTGGAATCTTGCTCTCCTAAATTCTAAATTAAGATTCTTCCAGCAAGATAATAATTTAGAAGAATTCAACAGGAGAAAATTAGATGGATTTTTTTTTTTCTTTATATAGAGGAGTTTCTGTAGTGTGAGACAACACATTTTAATTAATCCATCTGTAATAAAGCATATGCTTACAGTCCAATTATGGATCCCCATCCACAGGTAGTAGGAGTTTCTATATACAGCAGTTTGGTTTAGTACAGCAAGGTGAGAGCATGAATTACTTGCATTAGTCTTGCTGTTTATTAGCAACACTGCTGATAACAGTAAGTAGAGGACAATTGAGAATTGATAAAAGGAAATGAAAATGTTGTACACAAAGCAGCAGTGTCTGCATTTTCTGAATATCTAAAAACAATCTGTTAATCAAATTTTAATGTGTTCTTATTGAAGTTAAGTTTGTTTCAATGGTTTTGTCTATTATATGTGTGAATCTTAGTATTATGTAAAGTGTGCTACTTCCTTGTTAAGAAAGTTAGGGGAGTCCACAACAGAGGTGACACTGAAGTGTGGAGGAAGTTCATCCCTGTGCAAAGCAAACAAAGTCAATAAAAATTATATAAAAACCNTCTTCTCTTTGAAGTACGGCTTTTTCTTTTTTTTTTTCAAACAACATTTCTCAGAAAGGTAGCACTTACTGCAACTATTGTAATTTTTAACTGAAAATATAATTAGATTAGATTTTTAGCTTTCTGCAGTATATTTTGATACAGGTAATTCGGGTATGGAACTTTATGTTTCTGAAACAGTAATTCTTTTTTCTAATTCCAGAAACAATCATATCACAAGTCATGTCCTAATAAAAGTAAGGCTAGAAGAGAGTCAAAGGGTTTATTTCATTCCTCCTTCTTCCTCAAATCAGGATACCTTATATTTGCACTACTCCTAACACATTTGTCTAACTTATTCATAAAAATCTTCGATGATTGAGCTTTTGCAAGATCTCCATTCTTATTCTTAATATTATAGTGTGTTTTCAGTGTTTGTTTAAATAGCTTTTGCTACATCCTCTGTAGTCAGCACTTAATATTTTTTCTTTTTAATAGACTGCAGGTTTGAGGACTGTTACCATGTCTGCCACCAGCAGACTCCTAAACACTAGCAACTTAAGCATTTTACTCTGATTTTTAAATTTCATTTTTAAAATCTGGAGCATATTTATGTCTTATTAAATAACAGGAAAGAATCAAGTCCTTAATTGCAGTTTTTCAGTTCCTCTGTTATCCAGAGTTGCACAGCAGTTAGTGCATATATTTATATAACACTTGCAATCACTGACATATAACCAAACACACTTTTGTTCCTAGGTGCAAAATTTAGAGAACTAACGGATAAGTTCCTGAGGGTTAACTTCAGTAAAGGCTGCCCACCCTTGTTTACCACTTTGAAATCTTTATATTACAATCCAGAAAAGGTAAAATTTAGTATTTATTTGGTTTTAATGAAGTCTTCTGTATTGAATTTCTAATAGACTATCTAAGAGTTTTTATGTAGCATCTCTTGTAACCTACCAATTAGAGTTGTTGAATATTTTTTCCCTAATGTGCTGTTTTGTCATATGTGAATGATCACTTAATGTCAAAATGCTTGAAGTCAGATTGGTGCAGTTCTGACTGTGCTGAGGTTCTCGAAAAATCAATGATCATTAACTTTGTGTGCTTTGAGTGCAAGTGTTACGGGATTCTCTCAACTTATGGTTTATGATGTCACCAGAAGTAATGCTTTTAAAATAACAGGTGGCTGTTATTCTACGTACATCTTTGAATTGCATGAATACGTTTGTATTTACCACAAAAGCTTGTTTCCTGTTTCAGTCTTTAGCTGAAACTTCAGTGTATAATTTTTGTACTTCTAAACTCAGTTGTGCTGTTAATTGTGTCACATAAGAACTATTGTTTCAAATGTAATTCTTCCTTCCAAACTTGACAGTAAGGTATGCCAAAAATAAATTTTTGAACTAAAGCATGTTACTGAGGTGTGTAGAAAACAGAAAAATTTAGATCAGTCTCTTCAGATAGTATCTTTGCTATAAACACGATGGATATTCTAATCCATTCATGAGTATGTAAAAAGAGGGGTTTGTATCTGGGAAAACCCTAAATACATGATGCAGCTTTTCAACCAGAAGTGAATACTCCTTTATCTGGACTAAAATTATTCTTCTTTCAAAGAGCTTCTTTGCTAGTGTCCTAACATAGTTTTTTCAGTACACTTCTGTAATCCTTACTTTTTTCCATGGTTGACATAATTTTAATAAAATCTTGTGTCATATTGTGGTTTAACCTCAACCGGCAAGTTGAAGTACCATGCAGCTGCTTGCTCACTCCACCCCTACCTGATGGGGAGTAGAATCAGAAACACATAAACCTTGTGGGTTGAAATAAGAACACTTTAATGTTGAATCAGAAAAACCTATATTAATACTAATAATTCTAATGGAAAGGGAAGAGGGAAGAGTACAGTTCAAGAGAAACAGTGATGCACAGAACAATTGCTCTCCATTCATGACCAGTGCCCTGCCCATCCCTGAGCAGTGATTGACAGCTCACAGCATGTGTTTTTATATTGGCCACAACACTCTATTGTATGGAATGTTCTTTTGGCTGCTTCAAGTCACCTGTTCAGGCCATGCTCCTTCTTGGCTTCTTGTGCCCTTGCTGCCTCACAGAACATGGGAGCCTGAACAGTCCTTGCCTCAGTGTAAACACACCTTAGCCACAACTGAAATATTAGTGTGTTATCAGCATTATACTCCTGCTAAGTTCCAAACACAGCGCTGTACTGGCTACCAAGAAGCAAATTAACTTTGTCCCAGCTGAAAACAAGACACTTGTCTAGTACCAACTTTTCTACAGTGCCTACTGCTAATGCACACTTACAAATGTCAACAAAATGGAATTGAAATTTTTTACATTATGATACATTGAATATCTACATAGCAGTAGAGTGAATGTTAGGGAAGTTCTACCTCTGCTATTTGAATTGTGAAGAATCTGCATGTTGAAAGATATGGATAAACTCATTTGGCATCTGAAAAGATTTTTAGCACTTAGTTAATTTTTGACATGACAGGTAAAAAACACGGAGACCATGTTTTGGAGCAGACTTAGAGAGAAAGGTGCCTTTCTGGTAGTCATCTTCATTATATCAAATCAGTGCTGCTCAAAACTGCCCCCTTAATTTAAAAAGTAATTGAAATCAAGAGCTTCACCTTTTCTAAACATGCTTGGGATTTGTTTGTGCTGCTAACTTCTGCAAAAGCATTTTTGCCACATTTCAAAGAATTTCCTTACCAAGGTAGGCTGTCTTTTATGTTTTGCTTGTGTTTACCTAATACCTATAGTGTGACAGAAGAATCTTTGAAACTGAGAGAAACTTTAATTTTAGTCCCTGACAGTTAATTTTAGAATTACTAAAATATAGGGGTTGAGGACAGAAAATTGTGACAAACTGATGTGTGCTACATCTTTTAGAAAAACATTCTCTTTTTGTATCTAATTTGTCTAAGTCGGAGCTTAGTACTAGATTCTCTCACTTGTATAGTTTCACTGAAAGAAAACTGTAGTCAGTATTGTGTGATGCCTTCAGAAAATACCTAGCAAAATCCTGATTTCTCTACCAGTTGAGAAGAAAGCTCCCTCTGTGTTTCTTTAGAAACAAGTGCAGTTTGGTGTAGTCAACTGTAGTTGCATTTTGAAGTGGCATAGATACAAACACTAGATGGAAGAACTGGTATTTAAGCCTACAAAGGTCCTTCTTTCTAGAGCTCTAGGTGGGTCTGTGGTCTTTCATGAACAGCAAGGAGAAAAGGGTGGTTGTATAGAAGACAAACATTTGTCAGATGTGTTCAGGAAAATGCTGTTTATTATCTAATTGCTGTAAGTTGATACTCCGCCTTTCGGCTGTGCTAGGTAGGTTTCTTCCCAAAGCATCTGTTACAGGAGTACTTCATATCTATGAAACTAACATTGAAGAAGCTTTCCCAGCTGCTTCTGGAAAAAATTAATGAATGCCCCACCAAAAATAAAACTGAAATCGCTCTAGCGCAAACTGGGTGCATGGGATGTTACTTTTTCTGCTACTGAACTGGAGTTTGTTACATACTTCTGTGAATATATCGGTGTGGTGGAGGGTGTGGGTTTCAGCTTGCTCTTCATCACTTCATAAAAGAATAAGCCTTACTTTGGTTAAGTAGGAAAGGTGGTTTTAATCTTCTTTTACAGTGTAAGTAGAACTGTTTAAGATCCTTTGGGTGAAGTCTTAGAATGGTGCCATAAGTGGGAAATGTAAAGCTGTTTGCTTCATAAAAAGGTAATTGTAAGGTTATTGCTGGACAAAACTTTCTTTCAGCAACCAAAGACATGAGAATCTGAAATATGTTCCGTAAAGACAGACTGCCAAAGAGCAGCAAAGTTCTATGCATTCTCAAAGACTTGTTTTGAGGTAAATCATTGCTTAATAAATAAATCTCTGGTGAGATCAAATACGCATCATATTGCATTATGCAATCTATGCCTTCCCTGTAATTCTGGAGCAGTAAAAATTGTGTGCTGGTCTTGTGTTCAGGTTGTGATGTGCAGAGGTTTATATTTGACTGCACAATCAGGTTGAAAAGGAAACTGTTCAAGATCTGGTAACTGTGAAACTTGGATGTTTGAGAAAGTAACAGAGATGGTGTGATGAAACACTGGATTTCATCACTCCCAGCAATAATGTTGCCTCTTAGAAGGAAATTGCTAACCCACTGACATGTTAAAGCGGACTCTAAAACAGCTGTAGAACCTGATGGTAGAAAGTGTTCAGCTGGCTTTGCTGTAAAAATCACCATGCATGCTTTTGCAGCAAGACCTAGTTTCAGACTTCCTGGTCCATCACTACTTGCAAGTCAGTGATCTGACTTAATGTTCTTCTCTATAGTTTTAGAAAGGAGTTATACAAGACATGGTTTAATGCTTCAAAGCTCTTGAGATGAGGTTGTGATTTCTTCAGGCTTTGTGCTGTTAGGCTACCGTGATCAAGTAGCATGTGAACTGGTTTGCTTTTTTACTGATTCTTCTTCCTTGTCAAGCCACCTAGATTGGAGGAGACATAAGTAGTTCAGGCTGAAGGGTGAGAAGTCATAAGGAAAAAAGCTAACAGTTGTCTTTTGCATAGAAACTGTACTGTCATTTTAACTTGAGCAGTGTATTGTACTGTGGATAGAACTTTTGATTATAAAAATACTGCATACTTAAAAAATCATGCTAGCTGTTCACTATCCTGAGTGCAGTTCTATACCATTTATGTAGCATAAAATTGCTCTAATACTGGAATAATGAGAGGGGCATTGAATTTTGGGATAAGCAGTTGAGCATTTGAGTAAATGTTTGCTTACTTTTATTATGATATTGGCAATTGATTTTTGTACAGGTTTATGTGCACGAAAAAAGGAGTTAGGATGTAAACAGTTCAAGTTATTTCTCCAGTGATAATTGTTACTGTGCTCCCTGTTTGCAGATACCAAAGGCATGCTCTAATCACTTCCTAACTTGCTGCACCAGTACACAGCCAGATTCTGTGTTTTGCAACTGAAGCCAAGGTCAATTGGAGGGTGATAGAGACTGCTGGACTCAGACTTACAATATTTTTTTGTGTCTCATTCAAAGGAAGTTTATAATCTCTTATAGACTTGTGTGTGGTACATCATTGCTGATACTCAGCCACAATTTTTTTTACTAAAATCTACTAGAGAAATCAGTTTTGGTGGAACACTGTCTTGATGGCTTTGTATTTTAAAAAATAGTTGAAGTATAGTGTTCATCACTAACAGTTTGTTTCAGATGATTCTTGAAGTAACCACTGTATGTTGTGAAGAAATTAGCTGTGCTTTCCTTCTATTCATTATATGGCAGCCTGAAGCTTTTTAAATGTGAAAACCCTTGGTCATAAGGAAGTAGTGTAAATTACTCTGGTTACATAAATACAAGGTTCACAAATGTAAAAACCATTGCACCAGATTCTGCTCACCCATGAGGTTTGGAGAAAGGAAAGGGATGGTCTAAGCAAGAGCGGAGAGCTTCCTCTACAGGTTACTAGCATTAAAGCACTTGTGTTCTGAGCTTGATATTAATTTTTCTCACCTAATCTTAAGTTCAGTCACCTTCTCAGATACCAGCCTTTGCCTGTTTGTACAATTCCTCTTGAAACATGTTCTTGGTTCTGGCTATTGTTTAAGACGTCACAAGGGAACCCTGTGAAAGTCTTACTACTCTACAAAATTCTAAGTTGATTTCATGTTTGTTTGTTTCTCAGACCTTTTCCCCCAAGTTAACTTTATATGGATAATTTCTCTCAGAAAATGGAAGAATTATTGGATAAGTTACCTGTAAAGGCAAAGCACTCTGTGATAGCATCATGGCATTGTTAACACTAAATCTGCAGTTTAAACTTTTCTCTTCATGCATGGAGAGAATGGCTTCAATTGGTAGATACAGCACATGCCTCATCTTCCTGGCAGGAAGGTACTGCCTCTCTCAGGCAGATACTTAAATTTCTTTTACCTTCTCCACCTGCATCTTCATATCTGCTAGCACCAAGGCAAACATTGGATATGGTGCTATTTCTTTTCATCTTTCAGGACACTCCTGCTCCTCTGATAGGACACTTGTTAAATCAGGGCACTCAGTTAAGGCACCTGCATTTATTCTGTGATGGACTGCATACAGCACAACAGCAGTGCCCTGCTCAGCTGATGCCTAGTTGGCGTAGGTAGTGCTGTCTTGAGGATGTGTGTCCAGGAGTGGATTCCTGTTATGTATCAAGGAGAACGGGAAGATACCAATTGTCAGTGACTTAATGACAATTGTCACTGACAATTGTGTGACATAGCACAATTGTGCTATGGTTATAAAAAGAAAAGGCAAACAAGTAGAAATACAACTCCATACTTCTTAATAAGACAGAATCCAGTAAAATTCAAAGCACCATCCACGATACTGATTTTTGTCATTTTTTCTAACAAGATTCTCATTTCAGGCTCAACACTTCTGGTAAAACTTCTGATAGTCTTCTAAGAGTTGCTGATGAAGTATCAAGTTTTCTATATCAAGGCAGCAGAGAATATACACCAGTTTTGTGATTTTTTTGAGGGTATGTGGGTGTCACTTTATTTGCTTTCTTAAATACACGCATCTTGGTAGTGGAGGATAGAATGTCTAAACATATTTATGTGCACATCGAACTTGATTGGGATGCATCTGCAAGTCTTAGCAGAGCCTAGACAATGTAATTGCATTTCTGCTCAGTGTTTGAGAGATCATCATGATGGATGGAGTTTCCTAAGGTCTGGAGGAGAGTGAATATCTCCTGTTTTCGAGTACAGAAAGGAGGATCAGAGGCACTATGAGCCAGTCAGGTTGATCTCAATCTTTGTGAAGCTGATAAGGTAAATAATCCTGGGAAAACCATTACCAAACATGTAAAGGTAGTAGGTTGGATGGATTTATGAAGGGGAATTCATGCCTGATTAACGTAATAGCCTTCTGTAACAAAATTACTATCTCAGCCTACAAGGGGACAGCTGTTGATTCTGTGTATTAGGCTTTTGACACCATCTGTAATAACACAGACATATTAAGGTACACCTTCATAGACAGTAATTTGTACTGAAAACTGACTGAATTGCCAGGCTCAGTGTCATCATCTGCTGTGTGAATTCCAGCTGGTGTCCTCAAGTACGTAACACTGGGGCCAGTAGTGGGGAACATCTTTGTTAGTGGCTTAGTTCAGCCTGGAGAAGAGAGAAGGCTCGGATGGGATCTTGTGTATGTAACTAAATGAAGGCAAGAATGAAAAGAGGCATTGGTGCCCGGAGACCCTAGGATACTACATGCACAAATTAAAATACAAGAGAATATTTGAGCAAAAGAAAAGGCACTTTCATCACAAAGGTTGTCAAACATGAGAACAGGTTGTTGAGAGGTAGTGAAGTTGCCTTCTTGGAGTTGGTCAAAATGTGACTGGACATTGCCAGGAATAGTTTGCTTCAGCTGTCCCTGTTCTGTAACAAGGGGTTGGACTAGGCAGTCTGTAGAAATCTCTTCAAACCTTCATGATTTTTAATCTTCTTACTGTGTTTCATCTTCACGTCCAGGACCAGCTTTGTAGCCATTTACTTGCCAGCAGGCAAGCTCGTCTGAGCTGTTACTGCAGTGCCTGGGTAAGTGCATTTTATGTAAGTCTGGCAGCACTGAGACACCACAGCAAACAATGCAGAAAGGCACAGTAAAGACTGACATGCTGATCTACAGGAATGCCTGTATACAGAAGCACTAAGATCCCTAATCCACACAGTGTAATTTGGAATCTCCAGTTGTGATTTTTATATCCATTTGCCAGCAGAGCCCTAATCAGTTTCTTGCTTCAGACTATTCACAAAGGGAAAAATCTTGTCAGAGAATCAATCTGCCTTTTAGAGCTGAGTTAACTGCAGACCCACATTAGGTTTATGTTAAATGTGAGTAAATGCATGGTTCATCACAGGTCACATGAAACTGATGCTTCAAGGTAGATACTTGCCAAGGAATGGATTGTTTAATAAAGAGTGCAGTGGGATTAGGCTGAGGATGTGATCTGCAGATCATATATGATTGTTTCTGTACAGTCCTTCATCAGTCTTGATTTTGGAGCTCTCAAAGCGGCACATATGGTATCCATCTTTATTTCTGCAGAATTTCACAGTGTAAATTCTAATAGAAAGTGTTGTGCATTTGGTATTTTGTCAGTGTTCATCTGCTTGTAGTCTCAATTAAAGAAAAAGAGCTGTGTAAAGAATACTTTCAGCTTAGAAATCGGCAGTCATTCGGCCAGGCTGTTGATGTAGATACTGAAGATGAGTTTGCCCCCATCTAGATGGTGAAGGAAAAGTGGAGGACAAATTACTGATGAAAGTCTAGTAAGGTCATAATTGCATCCAGATTAATTTCTCAGGTCAGATAGCTCGTGTTCACTTTGAGTATGTTTCTGCTGATGGAGCCAGTTTGTTCTAGCAAACCTGCTGGTGTTGGTAACATTATGCAGCAGGGGCTGTTGGTGTGACACTGGTGGGGTCAGCGTGCTGTTGCCCCTACCCTTGATGTGCTGTGTAAGTGCACAGCTGTGGGGAGGTGCTCAGAGGCGCGTTGTCCAAGGCTTGACAAATGTCGCGTGCGAGGTTATAAATGAGATGCTGTGCTTTAGAGATTAGGACTTCAATTTTTAACAACTGTTACCTATATCTGCTATTCCCAATACCTGGTGCCTTACTTTGATCTACAGTGACAACTAAAATGGCACATGTTTAAAGAGAAGATGGCCTTTAACCCAAAAATAGCTTGCTTTATGGGAGGTGATAACACAAGTCCCATGAGCTGTCATCCTCATCTTGGAGTTTTAATATATAGAAATTCTGCACCAGAAAAGTTCTTGCTCTTTGTATACTGACTATTTTGAAGGGGAGAATAAAAGACACAGAATTTTTAGGACTCCATCAGATTATGTTCTTAGGGAACTTATTTATGAGTCTCTCATGCAATTCAGAATGGATTATCCAAGAGGCCTGACTTGTGGACAGAGAAGTTCACATTCCCAGTTGTCCATTCCACCCTGTCTTTTCACCCTGCTGTTTCTGCTGAAAGAACAGTGCAAGTGTTTGAGTACCAGTGTCTGAATCTGTACAGCTTTAAATTTGTAATCAGGTTGGGGTTTTTTTGTTGCATATTGTGCAATTGAGCAAAAAATGGAGCTTCTCAACAAAACATTTTTGCAATGCCAAACTTTAAAATATGGATGGATTAAACATGGGGGAAAAAAAAACCAAAAACAAACGAAGGCTGTCCTAATTTGTAAAGTCCACAGATATGATTTTTAAAAAAATGGCACATGCTACAAAAGGTGCTTGTGTGTAGTGGGGTTAATTAGGATAATGTGTTTTGAGGAATCATAGTTATTTCTGAAAAAGAAGAAGTTTCTTAAGAACAGACTAAGTAGTAAGAATTGTAGCTGGCTAATTACTGTGAACAAATTTTAAGCAGGAAAGATAGATACATGGGAGGATAGCAAGGAGGCTATAATACAAAAACTTCATCCAGCATAAAGAAACTTAGGTGGTTGTGTTTTGGGGGTTTTATTAAGATGGTAACCTGCTTTTCTCTACGACTTTGAAATGTTACTTAAAGCACAGCTTTTAAAATATAAATATAGTCAATTTTTTTACTTATAGTTGATATTTCTGTAATGATATGAACAGTTCCATTTTCATAATTTGTGGAGACTTTTTGGAATCATTACTTAAACTGCTGCTGTGTGAATGAAAGGTTTTGAAATGTGACTATATATATGGGATTTTTTAATATACTGAGAAACATGGAGCATTTACAAGGGAAATGTTTAAACACAGTATAGTCTGTGTATAAATTATGTATTGTGATATGGATGTCTTACTCTCCTGTGCAGGCAAAGAGATTTAGTATCTAGCTGCTGGACTTGCCTTTTATGCTACAAGTGGTTTCATAGCTTTTATACTTTGCTTAGTGCTTTAGTATCTGAAGCATTTTATTATTAAAATATTGATATCAGCAAAGTATATTCATTTTCCTTGAGTTTCCCTGAGTTATGTGCAATCTGTAATTTAAAAAGCCTACTATATAACATGGAGGATTATTACATCTTTTTATCAGTCTTTTTTTAGCTTCTGATTAGTGAGAGTACTTGACTATTTAAATTACATTTATCTTACTGATATCTTTCTGCTTGAATAAAATTTGCACAGTTGGTGTAATTATTATGTCAGGAATAAGGTGTAGTAGGCTTTGTATGTTTTGGAAGCAAAACTAGCATTCAGGAGTGCCACTTTATTATTATGGGTTTTGTTGTTTATGCAAAGTTACTGCCCAGAGTGAATTTAACTGTGGCTCTTGGTAGAATGTTTCTGCTGGAAGCTAATAACCTGAAGTATAAGGAATTCCATTAGATAAAGTAATTTTTGCATCCTATAAGCTAGAGTCCATATGTATTAGAAATATCTATGAATGGCCTCATTTGTTACTCTTCCTCACAAGAAATGGATCTTGGAGGGCTGCCCTCACCTCCTCCCCAGAAAATTCTTTTTGTATTTGATCAATGCTCAGAAATCCTCTTTGGTTCCCCATACATGCTGGTCTCTGTATCCATGAGATAAAAAATCCAAAGAGTGAAGATCTTCAATTAGTCAACATCAAGGTTTACGTCGATTGTGTTGCAGGTGCATTGGTTGATTCCATTGAAGCTCGACATTAGTGCACATGTGCCCTTTTTCTGAGTATCTAAAATCATGGAGACTGTGAGGAAATACTGGATGAGAGAAAATGTCTGACTGGAAGAAACATCAGAAACAACAGTCTCAAAAAAAGGTGTAAGACTGTCTACACAGGAAGGTAGGCTGTCTTCAGTGAAGATCTTTCTTTAAACTTTCTGGAAAGAAAGCATATTTCTTCCTTAATGTGGAAAGCTAAAGCAATATAAAGCAAGTTGCCACTGTTGGTTGATTTTTATAATTTTATTTTAGTTAGATGCTTTCTGCAGATTATTGGTTCATTACATAAGGGAGTAAAAAACATTAGTTCTGTTAGGAAACTGTGCATTTTAAGAAGAAATAGTTCAGTAAGATTAACAAAGGACGGGGGATTATTCATCAAAAGTTCACTGGCTCCATCATTTCAAGTGTTAGAAAGTAATGTCTTTGAGTTAAAATTCCTGGAGGGGTGGTCTGGTAAGTGGACTTACCCAGGATCAGGCTGACAACTGGTGGAAGACACCATTTGTATTGTGCAGCTGGATCATAAGGAGGAGTAAGGAAATACTTTAAAATAAGTCGAGGAAGGAGCAGGCTTGGAAGTGTCGTTGTAGGTACAGGAAGGTTGTGATGCTTCCATTCAGCAGTGAGAATGAGGAGTGTAAAACCTGCTGACAGTTTAGGTCTGTGAGGTAACATGTAAGCCAGGAGCTGACAGGTGTGGCAGCTGATTTATGAACTACTTTATCAAGAGAGCTTTTTTAGTTTGAGTGATCTATATTGGGATTAACTGTTCCAAATAACCCATTTGGAAACCCATAAGAAATGCTCTAGATACCTCTGCTTGTAGTTACTCCTACTGATGTTTTGCTCATGTGAAATTATTTTCTTTCTTTAGTGCAGTCCTCAGACTTGTCCAAAACCTTTCAGAAAACCAGTTTCTCATTAAATCAGTTGTGTGATGACCACAGTGTCGTTGTAGAGTATTGGTTTGCTCTGAATTTGTATTTGTATTATACTACAGCTGCTGCTATAAACTTCACAATTGATTGTGCTCGTACATAGCATTATTTTTAAGGGTATGTTGCTTCAGCAGAGCAAGCATACAGAATAGCTGTTACAAGCTACATTTGAATGAAAAATTCAAACTAGACTCAAATAATAGAAGGAGGTTTCTTTCTTCTGGAGTTAAGTGTTTCAGATAGCCTGTGTGTTCATTTGGGCTATTGATACCGAGTATCACTTGCTTTATTTCAAGATTAGCTTTTAGCCTAATCAGTGCTAGCAGCAGTGGACACCAGTGGTTTTAAATATGGTAGTGCAAAATTACTGCTTTGTGGTTAGCCAGTCCTTACAAGCTGGTAGCTCTCTGGCAGAATTCCTGAGAGTAAATGCCTGCTTAAACACCACATGCTGAGAAAAGTTGGTGACTAACAATGATACCATAAGATGAGTGTTCTACTGCAGTTTAGACTTTTGTCTTTCCCTGTGCAACATGAGCATATGCACACATTTAAAAATTGTTTTCTCATGGAAGCGAAAGGGAGTATTGGTGGATCAGTTGAATAAATTTAGAGATGTACCTACATGTGAATTGCTGTTAGTTTTAAAGCAACTCTTTCATTGGGTGTTACACAAAACAGTAAAGCTGCATCCTTGATATCTGTATATGTCAAAGATAAACAAGAAATTTAAGGTGACTTGTGTTAAGTAAAAGGCTGCTTGTCCTGTTTTTCTAGTTTTATTTTTATGGTGTGAAGGTTGTAGAATATTTTTTAATTGTAATTTTTTATTACATTCAGATATTAGCTTAAGGTGTAAGCAATGGAAGTTCTGTAAGGCTGACTAGGCTTTCACAATTGGAGTAATTAATTTGAATATTTTCGGTGGGTTTGTTTATACCACATTGGTTGAGGAAATCTGTATCTGTTATATAAAAAGTTGTGGAGCAGAAACTTTTCAAGTGAGACAAAGGAAGCAGTTCCAACTAAGTTAGTGTATAGCTGCCATGACTAAAAATGGAAATATTCAGTCGTTTGCGTACCCTGCACCTTTTAGTTTTTGCATTGATAAATCTGAATGTTAATATCTTATGTTTAGAAGCAGGTAGATGGGACATTTTTTAAATAATGGAGAAACATAGCTTTAAAAAAAAGCAAAATCTGCCAGTCTGAGCCTTGGTGCAAAACTTTCTGTTCTTCTCTAAACTGTCTTAAGTTTATAGAATCTGTGATCTTAAATATTAATTTACATAGAATTATAAGTCATAGGAAAAGCAACTTTGTACGTGGCTGCCCATAAACACCTTCCTGTGTGGATTACATTGGGAGAGCATGAACTCAGACCTTTTGTGCAGTGCAAGTATGCCAGCTGGCTTGTGTGTTTGGCGTGTTTTGTTCTTTGTCTGGATAAAAAGTAGATCTCAGTTTATGCCAATCACCTCTTGGCAACAGATAACGATGCTTCTTGTCTTCATTAGTCTGTAGTAAAACACTTTGCAAAAACTGCAGCTGCTCTTTCCTCCTGCCCTTTCCCCCTAACCCTTGTACTTAATTGAATTTATGAGCTTTCTTCCTTTTTGAGTCTATTGGTAGCTTCTTTATTTGAAACTTCCTTCCCTTTTCCATCCAGAAATGGTATGGTCAAAATGCCCTGGACTGAAGTACCATTAATCATGTGATGGGGCCATGCTAGGTAGAGATTATCAGAAGTGTGACTCTGCTACCACCCTTAAATATTTTTGCAGGCCTGAAAATTTACATCTGAGCATCAGCATTTGTAGGCATGGGAACTTCAGACTGAAGATTTGCCATGTAGGCAGAGCTTAACTGGGTCTGAACCAGGGATTCTCCATCACAGTGTTTCTGAAGACCCTTCTCAAGAAGGGACTACAAGTTCCTTGCCAGGCTGTATGTCTGGCTCCTCCATCACAAGCAATCANGGGAGGCTGTAAAAGTGTCTCTCTGAGCAACGGGAGACATCCTTGTTTGTGCTGTCACTGTGTCAGGGCTTTTTCTAGTGCTAGGCTGTTTCTGGGGAAGGTTCTGTTTTAGAGTGGTGTGGAGACCATAGAATCAAAAGAAAAGCAAGGAACCAGCTTATTGTAGTGGAATCTTCATTGTTTTGTGAGTTCAGTTTCAGCTCTATTGTGTTGGCTGGCTTTGTGTGTATGTGAATGACTACCACTGTCTCGGAAATGGGCTGATACTGGAGACGGCTCAGGAAAGGCTTGGCTTAGTGTTAACTGTGTGCCACAGACCAGCTGCAAACCTTGGTCAAAATGTTGTCATCAGAGGCCTTCTCCAGAACTCTGAGCCAGCAACTGCATTATGTTTTTTCAATCTTCATTTAGTTGGTACTAAGCTCAGTGATGTTTTTCAGGCTGTATTGATACCACTTCTGCATGATGTGATACTGTATCGCTTCATGCACCGTCTTATCTCTCTCTTAGATAAAAATCCTGTTGTAGCAAAGACGTCAAGTATTGACATAGTACTCTTATGGACTGTTTTTGTGATTGCCTCTCCACTTCCCATGAGGCTTTTAGAGTATTGCTTCAGGGCATGCATTAGATGTTTCTTGGTGTTATGAAAGATACTCCTTATTTGGTCACAAGGACTTTCTGTTAATGTCAACATGGTTTTCTGGCACAAGAACAACACTCGAGTTGTTAAAAGGCTGTTTGTCATTCAGTCTCTAGGTGTAACGCACAGGGCGAGTGCGTTGTAGCTAGATGACACTCACCCCGAATCTTTATAGACAAATAGCAGTTTTTATTGTTTGGAATCTCCTTAAAAGGGAGATTCAAAAGTCCCTCTTCTGGACAGCTGATTGGTTTGGCTTTGACACTGCTTAGCTTCCTGACTAGTGATGTCTACAGCTCAGGGTGGAACATCATTGGGTGAAGTCTCTGGGTTTGGATGAATCCTATCACTGTCCACCTGTGGAACTGGGCTGGGTCTTTTATTTATAGCCAAATTATTTGCCCAGTACAAGCCAGCTTGTACTGTGACATATAGATATCCCATTTTCTCTAGATGATGGGGACTGACTGTTCAGAAGTTGCACAACAGCAGTTACCTTTGGGTGTTACGTAGCAGAGCCATTTGTAAATGGTTTCTAAATATCTCAATCTGTTGATTTGGAGATATCTAGGTATAGGGGCTTTAGATATTTTGATAAGTGCATCTATTTTTCAATTTCTCAGATAGGCATAGGAGTGACAAGTCTAATGGATGCTGCTTCTGCTGGGCTGGAAAAGCGGTGTCACAGACTCAACAAAATCCCTTATTCCTGAATAAAGAATAATATTCTTGTGAAACCAGAAAGCTTTCACTTTTAGCACCACTACTAGCAAAGCCAGTGAAGGGAGATACTGTTAAAATTCAGTTGTACTTTGAGATGTAAACCAAGGGGTTAATTTATTCAGCTTTGAGACTTACTTTTCTGCTACTCAAGTGGAGTTTTTGCATCTTTAGGAGTTGCTTTTTCAAATAAGTACTCATTTGATTCAGAGATGTTGGATTTGCTGATGATAAAACAAGAGCTGCTTTGGGGTCAGTTTCCGTGATGAGCAGGGACAGTGTTGTCAGCACCATGCATTATCTGCAAGAAACAAGTTTTCTTCAGGAAGGATTCTTCTGTGGGAAACTCTATTTAAGGAGAAACATTGTTCAATCCCAAGTTTCAAGGATCGATGATATAACCTTTCCTTGAAGGGCGAGAATACATGTTCTTTTTTTACCTGTGTGCATCATTTTGCTTTAAGTGAAAATGCAGAAATACTGCCTTTGCAGGCTGGTTTCTGCAGTCCTTCTCGTACTCCAGAGCTTCAGAAGCACCTGAAAAAATCTGTCCTTCCAGTGGTGAAGACCACCCATATCAATGCTTTGAATCATAAGAATTTGCCTGACATCTGAGTCAGATTGTCAAATTCCAGATTAGAGAAAATCTTTTTTAGGAATCATTCTATTTCTTTTCTATCAAAGGAGACCTTCATCCTGTGGAGGATGAGCAAGTTCATGGCATAGATATCCCCTCCTCCTAGCTGTTTTCCCTCTCTTTTTCAGGCTTTTCTTCATTAGATGTCCTTTTGCTAGAACAGTAAAAATACTTTATCAATATGAAATTATGTTCTCTTATGTACTTCCTTATTTTGAAGGAGGGAGAATAGTTTGGTAGCAAACCATTGCCCTCCTCAGAAAGCTCTACAGATGTCTTTAAAATTGTCTGCATATTGAATTTCAGAAAGGTAATGCTCCATGTAACACTATCCCATAGATAATATATCTGATTCTTGTGCCGAAATATAGTTAGTGTTTGAACTTTCTGGCTGCTAACTATTTGGAAGATACCTGCTCAGTTAATACCAAAGCAGTTTTGATTCCTGAATGTTAGTGGTCTTTTACCTGCAGCTGAAGGTTTTATGTACTTTAGGACTGGATGTCTCAAACGAGTTCTGTTGTGTAGGTGGGGAGTAAGAAGCACCCAGACTTTCACTCTTTTTTTTCCAGTCTGATACTAGATGGCTTTTGAATGTAGATTGATTTTTCAATGTCATCCTTCTCTTACATTTTTGCTCAGGAGCTGAGTAGGTGAGATTCTTGTGAAATTTTTAACTTTTCTAGTACCTATCTGCACTAATTACTGCCAAGTAAGTACCCAGAAGTTGCTTAAGAGAAGCATAGGTTGCTGAAGAACTGTTGTCTAGTTTTTCTCCTCTAGCCCTTCGTAGGAGGTTATGACAAGGATTGGTCAAAGTTTTCCTGTATGGAAGAGTCTCCAGACCCAAGGGGGTTTCAAACTTACAAAATCAATTGAATTCTGTTTGAGGAACAAGGTATATTATTAGACACTGATATTTCAGCGTCTTGTAGACTTGACACTGAGGTGAAACTTCTCTGAGACTAAAGCATCATCTTCTTAGAGACATTGCTGTTCAGGAGCAGGCTGCAGTGGACTGTGCTTGAAAGAGAATGAAGTGACTTTCATAAAAGTTGCTGAACAATTAAAACTACTTTGGATACAGTACAAAACTGTGAATAGCTGGAAGGCTTCAGTTCTTGTAAGAAATCCCAAAACAGCCCACAACATGGAAGTGTTTAGCTTTTGGAATGTATGATTGTTAGGCATTCCATAAGGAGGAAGCATTCAAAGTGGTTTTCTAGAGCATCAGGCTCCTACTTTGTGATTATATCCAGAAGTGATCCATTTGATGCATGATACTGGACCGTTTCAGTGTTTTAAGTGTCACTCACTGTTTTGTGTTCTTTTCACTGCTGATGGTGTTCAAAGCCCCAGAATGTACCCCTTGCCTGAATCAGTAGTGTAATTACATATGAGTTTTGCAAGAGCGAAATCTTTTCATAAAGGCACATACTTGAACATACATCTTAAATATTTTTGAGATTTGCCTGAAGATTTGCCTGTACTAATGCATAACTGATTTCACTGAGCTTAAGATTACTGTTGCATCTATATCTGACATATCTATGTATATAGATCAGTAGCATGTTTTCTTGTTTGGACAACTTTATTGGGTGCACTTTGAAACTTTACATCTCAGTACCAGCATTCAGAGTTTCCCTTTTTGTCATTTGGCTTTGAGAACGGAGCAGATCATACTAAATGTGTCCTCAGGAAATCAGAAGGCAGGGACTCAAACCTGTACCAAATGTCAACATGTGGATTACTTCCCAAACTGCTTTTCTGTGGTAGCTTTTGACTTGTATTTGCACTGGAAGTACTGGTAACTTATTACTGAATTCTAATAGTAGCAACTGAAAACAAAAATACTTAATTTAAGTGTTTGCAGCTGATAAATTAACAAGCTGAAGTCTGTAAAAAATTGGATATTGACGCAGCTGAAGTCTAACCACTTTATGGTACATTACAATAAGTCAATTCCTTTTCTTGCAGTTGTTTAATTGAAGAAAATACTCTATTGGCGTTTGGAAGGTTGTCATTGAAATAGAAGCCTATTATAAAGCATTTTAATGGAATTGAATCAATGTAGTCATTTAGGTTCCGTAAATAAATCAGAGAAATTGAGCCTTTGATTTGAAAAATTTGCATCCTGCTTTGTGGAAGGGGGCTGTTGAGTTCATGGATTTCACCTCACATTTGTTACAGATATTTCTTAACCTTTCTGTATTGCTGTTCTCCTTATTTTTATTTCTTATATAATTTCATTCAACTTACTTTCCATGAAGTAGCATGGAATATAGAAAAAAAGGCTAAAATCCCTTTCTTCCTTCTTGGATTCTTGCTGCTCAGCTCATTGTTCTTCTGTAATGAATGGGAAGTGTAAGTAGTGATTTATGAAAAGGTTTGAGGCTTGAATTCTTATTAAGAGGCTTCTGAATCTGGTGACCCCAGGAATTCATTCAGTCTATTTGTAATGAAATTAGAGACTTGTTGCTGACTTCAGCTATTCTTCTGTGATACCTTAAGCTTTTTCAACTCAATGACAATTTCTGTTTGAAATCAGCTTGTGATCAGTACCATGGTATTTCCAGGTACTTCAGCTCAATTTTTGGAATTTATGAAATTATAAAGAATGTTGTAGCTTTTAGAAATAGTAAAATATTGTAGTAAAATAGAAAAAAAATGCTGCCTTTAGGATGGCAGCAATTACCTTAGAATACAGATAATGGAAAATTGAAGAGACAGATTTTGCAACTAAATTTGCAGTTAATATGGACACAGAAATTACAGTTCATATTTCCAGATCATTTGCTCCCTGAAGCAGCACACAAAACCTGGAATTATTTTCCGAAATTACTAGCAAGAGACTAAAGCATAAGCATAAAAAGTATGGGGAAAAGATACTGCCATTTTCATTAAGTATGTCTGCAATAATCCAGCTATCTCATTTGCATTTTCTTAGCTGTAGCTTTCACTGAACACTTGTTTCCAAATGTATTGTTCGTAGCAGCTTCCAGAATGACAATTACAGTGTTTTCTTGAGCTGCAAAAGCCAAAACCACTGCAGACTTCTGAATTTGGAAGAACTTGACATCTTTTACAACAGAATGTGTCTTGGTATTCTCCATCTCCTCAAGATTCAGAGTATTTTATTTCACTGTTAATGTCAGCTGATTTAAGACCCTCATATGATGATGTCCCAGGTCTGTCCACTGCCAGTGCCTGCTGCTGATGGAATGGGTAATTGGGCATCAGTGCACCAAGATGCAGCAGGGAGGAAATCACTCCTAACCCTGAATACAGTCACTAGCACTCAGCCAAAGCAGAGACCAGGCACGTGTGGCTCAGGGGTGTTGATTCCATTCTTTTTGGTGGTAGGCTTGATCTTTGTCCAGATGTGAAGCTGTGCTCTCAAGTGTGCAGTAATTGAAACATTTATGCATAGAGGTTGGTGGTGGGGTGTGCTTATTCAAGAAATGAAGCAGTCTTTTTCCCTTTACACACAGTTCACTGATTATTAGTTTAGTAGAAGCCAGATGAGGATAACTTTGGGAATACTTGGAAATTGCAGTGAAAATCAGCAAGGAAATAATACTTACATATATACACACTGCAGCCCTGCTACTTGAAGCAGATGCTTC
>VWZN01006584.1:90823-111991 GCA_013396955.1 Regulus satrapa | reverse complement strand
TTTTTTTTTTTTTTTTAGAGAAAATAATCTTCTAATGTTTTCTGTGGGTGTTGATTTCTTCCAGTGAACAGATGTCTGTCTGAGGCAGGCCAGAGAATAACTTAATGCATTTGTTTGCCTTCATCCATTTACTTTTGAGTTCTTCACTTTCCTTTATCACTTTGTAGTTATTTGAAGTCCAGTAACATTTTACTATATTTTATGAGATTTTGCTACTAAAACTCATTTCTTATGAGATTTGCCCAGAGCTTTACAGAATGTGTTTATACATTTTATTACACTTCTGAGATATTTACAGTGGCGGTGTGTGAGTTGGGCATGTTGCTTTCTGTGCCCTCTTTGAAACCATTTTTGCTTGTTGTGTTGAATTAGGTTAAATAAAGCGGTATCCTTCAAATTGTATACTTTGATCTTCTCAAACAAGGTTTATTCTCTTCTTCTTTCTCTCCCAAAGTATATCTTGAAGGGAATGCATGCATTGTCAATTTGTGCTTTTAAAAAATTTTTTGCTGTCTTCCTACAATTCTATTTTACTTTTGCAATCAGCTTTTAAAAGGTAGGATCATCTTTTAACCATTGAAATTTTAGGTTTTTGTCATCTGGAGATAATCACATAATGGTGAATGTAGCCATTATCCTGCTGTGTTTACAGTCAGCTCTTAAGTTTTTAAGTCCCTTCTGTGTTTTGAGTGAATATAAATAGATAATATTTTTACTGTAGTATTGTTCTTGTTACCTTAAGAGGCTCATTGGTTACTTGTTGGATATGGCAGGCATGTTTCAAATGAAGCTACAAAACAGGTTGAGCACTTCATAAAATGTTTAGAAATACTAAATGGCATCTTTGAGCCATGGACCTGGAATTGGGAATAGTTGTCCTGAAATGCACAGATCCTAACGTTTTACTTAACGTTTGTACTTACTGTAAATGTCAGACCTGTATAGTGTGAGTTAAAAACTGTGTGGATGAATTTTGAGTCTTAAACCTAGGAATGAAAGCCAGTATTGTTGACAAGGTCTGATTGCAGGAAGTATTAAGAGCCTTCAGTCAGTAAATGTATAGATTTTTGTCAAAAGATGGAACCTGCATTCTGGGCAACAATACCTTTCAAACAAAACAGAAATCATTAACAGTACAGATCAACCTGCCAAAAAAGCCACAGAAGTCTCTGTTTCATCATTGTTATGGGTAGTTCATGCATGATCTTTTTTAAAGCGCCTCTTTATTTGGCTCAGTTTCAATGCTTAAAAGTGAATAGCATAAATTAAGTTATATTTTGGAATTTTTACGTCAGATACAAATAATATGCACTGAAATGCCTTCTGCTGTAAGCTACCTGAGATCAGCCTGTTTCCCTGTCACATCACTAGTTAAAATGGGTGATAAAAAAAAACCTGTGAAAGGTGAAGTAAACTATGGGAAGATACATCCAATTTTTTTCCGAATTAAGTAGTTGTTTTTGTACAGTTTCTCTAATTTGCTCAAGTATTCTCTTCATTGTATTCATTCCTGTTAAAATGATAGTAAAGCAAAACTTAAGCACATATTATTTTTTATATGTAGGTTTCTACAATCCAGGAACTTGTTACTGGTTATGAAGCCTCTTTGAAAACTTGTGACCTTTTTAGTACATGTGGTAAGTTTCTAAGGTCTTACAGTAATTACCCTGTAACTACTAATACTGTTCTTGGAAGTTTTCAAGAACTGTTGAAGTGCTGATACTTTTTGCAAAAAAAGTTACTGTATTTTTTAGTAAAAAAATTGATTACAAGAAGTATTTGCTAAATTTGCCAAGCTTTGTTTTTGTGTTCATTTTTCAAATGCAGTCTTCAGCTTTACTGGTTATTGTAACCTTTCCCATTTTGTTGCAGAAAATGGAGAGAAAGAGCCCCCAACAACACTGCTTTGGGTTCGGTATTTCCTGGCACAGCACTTTGACAAACTTGGCCAGTGTTCTTTGGCCTTGGATTACATTAATGCTGCAATTGCAAGCACTCCAACATTAATAGAGCTATTCTATTTAAAAGCAAAAATTTACAAGGTAAAAGGGGAATTTGGACTCGTGGAGTACCTAGTGTATGACAAAAGATGAACCCATCAGACTGGTGTGAATGTGTGGTTAATAATTCAGTTAGCAGTGGTTATGAGTGTCAGTTTTCACGTGGGTTTCTTTTTGGGCACTGTTTTGTCATGAAGACAATTAAAACCCTTTTGTTTGGGCTTTGCAAAGCCAGTCACAACTTACAGCAAGTTGTTATTCTGAAAAAAATCTGGGAGTGGGGGGAGCGAGAATACCACTGGCTTTTGGGTTCTGATGGAGAAAGACCAGTAACAATACCAGATTTCAGGAGATGGTCAATAGCAGGCCTCTGCTGAAAGTTAAGTATTTAATTTCTCCCTAACAGCATGTAGGTAACATCAAGGAAGCTGCTAAATGGATGGATGAAGCACAGTCTTTGGATACTGCAGACAGATTCATCAATTCTAAATGTGCTAAATACATGCTGCGAGCAAATATGGTGAAGGATGCAGAGGAGATGTGCTCTAAATTCACAAGGGCAAGTATATTGCTTTAATTAAGAGGTGTTTTGCTTGCCTGTAGTGGTTTTTGGTTTTCGCTCATGACTCTCTGATCAAATATTTTTTATTAATATCCATTTTTATTATGATGCTCCTATGCCTGGTGATGAGGAACTGCACAGAATCATAGAACGGTTTGTATTGGAAAGAGCCTTTTAAAGATGGAATGCCACTCCCATGGATATGGACATCTTTGGCTAACTCAAGAGTGCCCAAAGCTGCATCCATCCCAGTCTTGGGGACAGGGTCCACTTCCAGGGACAGGGAATCCACAACTTTCCTGGGCAGCTGCAATCTACTGTATTGCCACATCTTCGCAGTAAAGATTTTTTTTCCTTGCATCCAGTTTAAAGCTGACCTCCTTTAGTTCAAATCTTTTGTTCTTGTTGATGTTGCTACCGATCCTGGTGAAAAGTCTCCTCCTTTTTGTCTTATGAACTTCCTTTATTTACCGGCAGGCTGCTGTAAGCTCTCCCTGGAGCCTGCCTGCCCTTCTCCAGGGTGAACCTCAAGTCTCTCAGCCTTTTGTCACAGGACAGGTTGTTCTGCCTTTTGATTTTTCATGGCCTTTCTCTGAATCTGTTCTGGCAGTGCCATGTTCCTCTTGTGCTGAGAGCCCCAGAGATAGATGCAGTATTCCACTAAATACTGGAAAAAATGGTGGTTCAAAGATAGTTGTCCCAGGAGTACTTTTTATTGCCATACGTCAAAATACCGCTTTTGAAGTGCGTCTGATGGACACCTTGTTGTTTCCCTTTGGTACTATCTGATCCAACTGTGCAGGAGTGTGCACTATAATTGTTATGATGTAATATTAAAATAAATTAATTTAGATTTAAACATTCCTTTAAGCTAGTGTTATGCACAAAAATTTTGTTAAATTAGAGTCTAACCATAAGAGGTGGGATAAGCACTTTAAATTCTATTTTTTTTTTACATTGGACAAAATTTGGATACATAAATATCAGATTTTAGTATAATTTATGGAACTAAACATGAAGACTACTTAGTGAGATATTCTAGACATAAATTAGGCTCCTTTATTCTTTTAAATTTTAGGTGTGGTAACACTTGAAATTGGATTCAAGCTCGCTAGGTATTTCTAGAAATGATTGAAAAGTTGATTACTAAAACTCATGTTTGCTTGTCAGAAGTGTTAAAGAAAGAAAGACAGGACTTTATCATAGGTATCTGGAAAGACAGAATAAATATTACCCTTAGTAACTAAATGTAGAGTCTGAGTCTTTTTACTGCTATGAAGACTGTTCTGAAAACCTCTGGGGTAATATTAAAGATATATGGGATGTTTTTTCAGTTCATTTAGTCTAGAGCATTACAGCTATTACAAAGTCTCAATCCTAGGATTTTTTTAATTGTCAAAATATCAGGCATAAATCTAACTTCACTTACTTAGACAGACAAGTTCTAAGAAATGTGTAATTACTCATACTGAGTGATAAAGCAGTGAGTATATTGCTGGATTTTTAGACTGGTGGATGCCACTTATCTAATGGGGGAAAACCAGCTAGAGTTGTTTGCTGAACTCAAGGAATATTTAAAATAATGTTATTTTCTGTCCCCAAATTGTAGAAGTAAGACTGTTTGTACAAGCATGAGTTAATATTTAAAACCTGTTGAGATATTAGTCTTCAGATAATTGGGGTTTTTAAAAATTATTTCAATCTATTACTTTCTATCTGGGGGAAGCACAGAATATCGTAAGTATTATTATTCTTAGTCATTGGGTGTTCATTTCCTGTTGTATTCCAAGTAAGTTGAAGGATTGATTGTTTGCTCCTAATGGCCTGAAACCAGTAACAGTTGAAAGATGCAGCTGGCAAATTACAGTAGCAAAACCTGACGATGACACTTATTTCAGGAAGGAACTTCCGCTATGGAGAACCTTAATGAGATGCAGTGTATGTGGTTCCAGACGGAATGTGCCGCAGCTTATCAAAGGCTAGGGAAGTATGGTGACGCCTTGAAAAAATGTCATGAAGTAGAAAGGGTAAGTAAGTGCAAACACCACCCACTGCTTCCCCAGTATTTCTCAAACCCAAATGAAGATACTTGTTGATGTTATCAGGACCATTTTATATGCTAGAAGCATAAAAAACTTCTAGTGTAATGAATGGCTTTTAACAATGGATGAATACTTGCTGATTTATTGAAACAGGAGATGTCTTCTCTAGCTATTATGTGAAAGACTATTATTGAAGTGGAAAAGTTTTGAAATAAGATACTGTGTCTCCTCACTGTGCAGCTACTCATACATTAACTTTATGCTGACTTTTGACAATTGTATTTCTAATCAGACCAGTCACATTTCAGTTGGCTTTTATAGTGCCTAAGTCTTTGAATAATCACATTATAGGTTTTATTAACTGAGATTTTTCCCCACGGATAGGTTGTCTCGAACAGTCATTATTATAAGGATATGTCTATACCTGTTAAATATTGTCTGTAAATAATATAAATTATAACTTTATTCACTTCTATCTAATAAAAAATGGATTAGGTAAAGGATGAGTATATGAGTGAGTCCTTTTTTTTCTTTAAGCATTTTTTTGAGATAACAGATGATCAGTTTGACTTCCACACGTACTGCATGAGAAAGATGACTCTCCGTGCCTATGTAGACCTTCTGAGATTAGAAGATGTGCTCAGGAAACATGCCTTCTACTTCAAGGCTGCCCGATCAGCAATTGAAATTTACTTGAAGCTCCATGATAATCCTCTTACCAATGAAAGCAAAGAGCAAGAAGTGAATTCAGGTATCCACACTTTCATGAAGGCTCATATGTCTATGACACATGTAAAAGCTTAAGCTAAGTAAGTTACATGTTAGAGTGAATAGAACACAAGTTTTTCCTATCTTCTGTCAAAATAACTAAAGAGAGATCATAGATAACAGGCTACAGTTCTCTCTGTTCACATCCCATTACTTTGTGGAACTAGAACACGAATGAACGAACCTAGCTGTAGTTTTGGAGTACTTGGGGAGGAATGACATTTCAGAACATTAAAATCAGATTCAGTTCAGCTGTTAGATACATATTAACTAATGAATTGTGAGGCAATTGACAATTTTTTTCTGGAAAAGCAGTCTGAATTGTAAGAATTTAAGTTTGGTCTCGTGTTTAATTTATTGCATAGTAATAGTAGTTACTGCATTAAGTTTTACCGCTTTTCACACAGCTTGAGGACCAAAGAATAATTATGAATACATTTAGAACACTATTTAAAACTAGTATTAAATGGAAAACATAACATTCTTAGGAAGCCAGTAGGGTATGGTTTGGAAATCTGAGGATTCAATGGCAGATTATTTAAGATATTTTTTACTTTAAGATAAATAGTTGCTTCTCCTTTAGTAGAATTGCAGTTACTGTCAGCCTTGCAGTGGCTGTTGACAGATGCAGTAAAATACACATCTGGGTTTTTGCAAAGGGAAAAATATTTTACATGGGGAAAAAGGGAAGCTAAACCAAAAGTTGCTGCTTAATGCAAATAAAATCTTGCCTTTATTCAGAGGTGAATAAGTTTTCCTATACCTGCCTATGAATGATGAAGAGGTATATTTGAAATTGCACCTTTTTTCTCTCCAACTTTTTCTGTATATAACACAAGATCAGTGTGTGACAGAGGATCTGTCACAGAGGGATAGCAATGTATCATAAAGGTGAGTGGTGTCTAAGAAGTCTTGTTAGTTCATCTACCTGCTGCTCATTGAGATGCAGTAAGTTTATCTTTGGGAGAAGGCAGCACTGTGTGAATGGAGTAAAAACAGCATTGCTTCCCTGCATCAGAATAGGGATGACCCAAGCAGGGAGGTCATGCTGCCATAGCCACAAAAAGATGTGCTGGTTCCTTGGGAGCCCATTTTTCTGTGCCTTGCCACGTTTAGCAAAAATCCTGTTCTCAGTGGAACACAACAGTAAACAGACTGGAAACTGCATTATTACTCTGGCTAAACAGATCATTTCCATTTAGTATCCCATGGCATTTGCAGGAAATCAGTGCAGTTATAATGGCTGTATATTAGTCAGACACTTTAATGAAAAATAGCAAGTTTAGCATGTTTTCAAATGGAGTGTAAATCCATCTGGATGTTTCTAGATGGCATTAGAAGCAAGCTGAGCTACAGTCAGAATGAGAGCTTAGTATTACTATGGTTCATTTTCTAAGGTAAAACCTGAGACAGATGTAAGAGCTTTATGTTACTTAACCTTTGAAATCACTGAAGTTTCTGTAACAGCCATGTAAGAGAAAATATGCAAGATCAAGTGTTGTGTTAGGCTGTAGATAGTAATTCAGCAGCAGTGTTGGCCTGTGTAGCCAGTGATACTCTGGTGACTGTTGGTAGTTATGGAAAATACTTAAAAGTTTGCCGTATTGAGATGGGGAGAAGCATAATGACCTGAGTTGTTTGAGAGAAACAAGATTTTGAATTAAATACTTTATATGTTGTCTGTTACTTAAATCTGTAGAAAATCTCTCAGCCAAAGAATTGAAGAAAATGCTTAGTAAGCAAAGAAGAGCACAGAAAAAAGCAAAACTTGAAGAAGAAAGAAAGCATGCAGAAAGAGAACGGCAGCAAAAAAATCAAAAGAAAAAGAGAGATGAAGAGGAGGAGGAAACTAGTGGACCCAGGGAAGAGCTGGTTCCTGAAAAACTGGAAAGGGTTAGCATGGTCTTTCATGTTAAACTCTTGTGATCATGACAAAAAGCCTGTAATATTGGTTTCCTATCAGATTCTCCTAAAAGAATCAAGGTGTTTTTATAAAACCATGTTTGCACGCAGAGGTACCTTTTTGTAGTTCATCTCTTTTTACAATAAAGAGAAATATTTTTCATCAGTGAATCCAAGTTCTACATTAATATTGTTACTTTCCTTTAATTTCAGGGTTTTTTTCCAAACAACAGGCCATACTTCATTAAAATAGATACTGAACAAAAAGATGTGTTTTGCCTGGAGAAATCTGCTTTTCATACCGTGAATAGATGGAAAAGTAACAGAAATTATTGCAATTTACAAATTTTGAAAGCATGAGCCAGTATTTTGCTATGCACAAAGAGCTACCTTCATTATCACAGTAAACTTCAAGCTTGTTGGTTGTTTACTAAGGTGGTTGTATTTAATTGTTTCCTAAATGCTAAATTACAACACTGAGTGCACAAGCAGTGCCAGAGGTAGCAATGATGCTGTCTTTGTCAACATGAAATTATGAATAAACACTTTTAAAAATCTTGCTGTTTAAATATGTTGTAGTGCAGTTTAATTCAGAAAGCTAGCTTCAGTTCACTTTGACCTCTGATTGTTTAAATGCTCTGAATAGCAGAAAATATTGGTTGGGTTTTATTTGACATTTATTTTAAGCCATAAATTTCACTGTTCTTTTATTAAAACAGGTAGAAAATCCATTAGAAGAAGCCATTAAGTTCCTTATACCACTTAAGAATCTTATTGGAGATGATATAGAAACACATTTATTAGCATTTGAAATATACTTTAGAAAAGGTAAAGTACTGCCTAATTTTATTTTTGCTCTACAAAATTTTAGTCTTTCAGTGCAGCCTGTGTTATCCAAGTGTAGTGGAAAATAATCTGGAATAAATACCTAGTTGACTGAAACTGAGGTGTGCGTCATTTCCAATAATAACGGGGTAAATAATGTTTTTGGTTAGTCACAACAAAAAAAAAAAACAGAAGATTATGTTGTGGTATATACTCATAAATACTAAGGAATGGTATTTGTGGTGTGATCTTTAATTATCTCGAGGAAACCAAAAGTAAGTAGGTGGTAACATCTGTGCAGTGTTGCCAGAGTTTGAGCTGCAAGCACTTCTGTTTTATTAAGCAATTTGAATGGGAAAATAAACTTCCTTTATAATTCTGTATAGAAATTGATGTTTCTAGCATTTGTACTAGATTTACTAAAGAAAACAGCAATTGATAATGAAGATAAAAAGTTCTGTATTCCTAATCTTGATTTCCTAATATTTGTTTTTTCTCCTTCCCACAGGAAAGTTTCTGTTAATGTTACAGTCTGTCAAAAGAGCTTTTGCTATCAACAGGAATAACCCATGGCTACATGAGTGCTTGATTAAATTCTCTAAAGCTGGTATGTGTGTAGGAAATACGTAATTATAAAGATACAAGAAGTTACATTCTGCAAGGGCACAATTTACTATTTTTGTGATGTATACTTTTGAAACACAAACTGATACAAATTAAAATAAAAAGAAATTTTTTTTTTTTTCCCCATGGCAATACCAAAGAAAACACAGGCTATGCTACCCTGTGTATTGTGTATGTATTATATTATATTTCTTCCTTCATTAATCCACCAGGTGGACCCAACATCTCATTTTGGCTAGATTTAACAGAAAAGTCAATGTTCTAAGGATTCTGGAAAACCTTAAGTTTTAAGAAAATAAGTAGCAGATAGAGGAGAGAGATTCTGTCTGAACAATTTGTGTGGTTAACTTGTAAGAGAAAGTCTACAGGACAGAGCACCCTTTAGGATTGTTTCTTCTCTAAATGCTTCAGCAATGTTTGCATTGACACATTTTGACCTGAGGTTTGTGCTTCTGTGCATGAAGTTTAAAACTGAGACTTTTAGCAGTGATGTGTGTGGTTTCAGTGTTTTCTACAGTTGTTTCAATGCTATTTTTTTGCTTCTCTCCCCCCCTGCTTTCCCTCTTCTAGTGTCTGACCATAGTAACCTCCCAGAAATTGTGAGCAAGGTCCTAACTCAAGAAATGCAGAAAATCTTTGTTAATAAGAACTTGGAGAGTTTTAATGAAGAATTTCTCAAACACAATGCTACCTCCAGTCAGCACCAACTGTCAGGTTTGTCTGACTTTTTCATGCTCTTGAAAAGGAGATGATTTAAGTGATGTAAATCCAAAATCTTTACCTGCAGTCTGCAAGGCCAGGTTGGATAGGGCTTAGGGCATCCTGGTCCCCAGTGTAAGGTGTCCCTGGGAATTGGAACTAGATCAGGGTACGTGGAACCAGATCATCTTTAGGGCTTCTTCCAATCCAAACCATTCTGTGAATTCATACATAAATTCTAATGAGATTACATTACATGCAAAATTGCATGTTTCTATTGAGGGGGAAGGAGTGTTCCTGTCTGCTTGTACCATTTTTTTAAAAACAGTTTTTACTTTTTTATTGGATGCATAAGGAACTTGATCCTTACCTTCCTAAAGTACAGTCAAACCACCATAGATATCCAAGTTTTGAAGCACTGTCATCCTTCCTGTTACAGTTTTGTTGGTTTGTTGGTTTTTTTTAAGTATTAGAAAATATAAAATAAACTCCCATATCCATTAGCAAGTGCTTTTCCCTGTTTTCTTTCCAGCTGGAATGTCTCTGTTCCTACTCAAAGCTTTATCATGTAGCAGCAGCATCAGTAAGAGTACCATGATGAACTTGTTATGCAGCTTTTGCTTTATCTGACGCTCAGACACTGTTTATATAGAAGAGTCACAAGTAGATGCTGGAGCTAAGTCAAAGGAAGTTGGAATTAATTGAGTAGAGAAAGTTTTGAAGTATTGATGTGACTTGATAAGCTGATAGAGAAAACAAGATGCATTTCCAGCAGTTAAAAAACAAAAGTGAGTGTAGTTTTATCAGGCACTTGAAGTGCTTAGTGCTAACCTCACCTGGTCTTTAAAAGTTACCCAGAGCCTGTCCAGAACATCTGGAAGAAGGTAGCTTCAGAGGAGTGCTCATCGCTCCTAAAGGAAGGTTAGGTAGAATTCCACAAACTTCCCTTGGCTTCCAGAAGACCTGTGTTTCAAAACAGCACTTTGAGAGCATTACTTGTACCTCTTTCCTGCAAGCAGGCTCAAGATTTGATAAGTGAAGTACAGATATCTCAGCAGCAGTCAGTTGCTCCTAATTCTGAGAGATGTGCTCTTCCACCCTTTAACAGTTGCGCATTTCACTGGCTGCTCCACAGGTCTTATTTTCTGATCCTCCAGTGTTAGGGAAAACACTACAGTCACTGGGTAGGTTCTTGGTGGCTTTAGGACTTCAGCTGTGTGTCAGTCTTCTGCTTATGCTGGAACAGGTTTGAGGTGATTGACTTTCCCACTGTACATTTTTTAAGTTTCTTGATCTTTAATTTTAGTTTGCAAATGTGAAGATCTGAAAGATCTAAACCCTACATCTGACAGCACAAATGTGTTTTCTCAGCTTAAAATTACTAATAAAAAACTATAAGCAGACTTCTAACCTCTTTCCAATATCTCTGCCATAGCCTCCCGAACTTTAAGTACGAGTAATAGGCTAATATTTGTGCTTTGGGCAGTAATGGCTCTACATTGAGTCTAGCAATTTATTTTTTTAAACCTACATAAAGCAGTAAGAACTAGGAAACTTTATTTAATTGCACAAACTAATAGTTGGGAAAATTAGTTGAGCACCACCAAAAGACAAAACATCAAGAATCTGGGGTTTTAACTTTTCCAGCAGAATGATTAAGCCTTTTTGGATTTTGCAGTAGATTACATAGGGGGGTGTGTCTGGACTTTATATATGGACAAAGGAAAGTACATGAACAGCATTCATTACACATTCATAACACGTTCATTAAGATGAGATTTTAAATTAAGGCAGCGATGATAAGAGGAGCAGAATTGAAGAGCTGCCCAAACCATTTTTGGTAAACTGTTTGTAGTCCAAGCAGCTGTGTAGTTCCATAATGCGGTTGTTTTCCTTTCCACCGATGTAGCCTGGTCCAGGTGAAGCACCAAACTTGTGTTGCACTTTCCTTGTGCCTGAGCTGTGTCCTTAGCTCTGGGTGAGCAACCATGGCCCTGCGCTCTGCCATGCAGACTGAACTTTTACTGGGCCACGTTTCACAGATGTTTAGTAGCTGTTTTCACTTTCCTCCAGTACTTCTGAAGAGAATTCAGTATGTCTCTCTGAGAATTACTCGCTTCTGCTCTTGTTGGATGGATTTCATTTAGCCTGCTGATATGAAGGGTTTGTCATCAATGTACTCTGATATTTTTCTCTACTGAAGACCTGTCAGTCAAGTGAGGCATGTCACTTTTGCACGAACAGGTCTCCTGTGTTAGTCAATCCCTATGCTTCTAATAAATTTCAAAATGGCTTTAGTTTCATTAGTTTTCAGTTATAAATCAGGGAGAAAGACACGGTTTATTAAAACTTGTAAGAAGTCAAATTCACGTTTATGTATAAGTTTTCAGGTTCTGTGTGTCTAAGTGGTATGGCATTTAGGAAAACTAAACATTGTGGGTTTTGTCTTGTGATAAGGTGCAAAGATGATGTATTTCCTGGACAAATCAAGACAAGAAAAAGCAATTGCTGTTGCAACTAGATTGGATAAAAACATGAGAGACAAAAATGTGAAGGTAAAAGATGCAGTATATAAAGCCACCACTGTGTGGGATCTAAAACAGTGTATAATTTAATGCAGGATAATGTGCATGTTTCATTTATCATGATAAATTAATACCTGAAAGAACAAGCTTTCAAATTTTTCCTGTAAGTAAAAGATCCATAGATACCAAGAAAGAAACCTGTTTGCTCAGACTAGTATTGTTTAACAGTAGGCGCCTTTAAAAATAAAACAACTGTTTTTCTTATATTTATTAGAAAAATAAAATATTAAAATATAAAGTACTTATTTATATAAAGTATTTATTTATAAATAAATAAAGTTAATAAAATATAAATAACATTTATAAAGTATAAAATTGTAAAAATAAAGTAAATAAAACGTGAATTGCATTTATTAACTGTTGCTTTTGGTTTTTTAGACATTAACAAAGGTTTTTGAGGCATTGCTTGATGGTAGTTTTGGAAGCTGCCATGCTCAATGTGAAGAATATCAAGCAGCATGTCATAAACTGTTTCCTTTTACGTCTGCCTTCATGCCTGCCACAAACGAGGACAACAGCAGCATTGCATCTGTGAACCACACGGCCATTAACCATGATTTGCTGTCCAATGAAATCTGAACGAGTGTGTGCAAGCCCCTGTGTGTGTGTATACCTACATGCACACATGTACCTGAAACTCTGACTCTCATTACATGCTGGCTGGATACAGATCAGGGTTCCTTTTCCAGGTTGTATTTTAATATCTTTAACAGGTATCTAAAATGAAATATTTGGATAGTTAAATGGAGTATGCTATTAGGGTTTTTTTCTTCCCGATGAAAACTGCCAATATTCATATAAACATCTTTAATCAGCGTTTTTCATGTTTATACTTGTACAGGTTTAAGTCTTTTAATAATTCATCAGTCCTCCCTCACAATAATATGGATATTAAAGACTGCTTTCACTTAAGTGTTGTTACATATGCAGATATATGTGAACATATCTTGTTAATAAATTACCATTTGAGAGTTTTTAGCAGATTAAGACTGAAGTGCTGCTTGAATTGCCCTCTTTGTCTTTACTGTTCTTCAGGGGTTTTTTTCTGGGTTGTTTTGTTTGAATTTCTTTTTAAATCTTGGGTCAGTTTGGTTTCTTTTGAAGCACAGCAACAATGAAAGCATTGGGGGGGTTGCATGTTTTTGTCAGGTGTGTGTCTTATATGGAACCAGTGTTGACAGGTAAGAAGATTAGGTTTGTATAAAAAAAACCCTCCAAACAACAAATATCTAAGGCTTTTTGAAAAATATTCCCTCTGCCTTGTGTTCCATAGCTGTATTGTTTCCTTAATTTTATGGTCATTTTAACATTTTAAAGTTTTAATATCTTGAAGCAATTCCCTGAGGAGACATAATGAATTTTAATACTGTTGTTTGTCCTTTGTTCCATCTCCCCTTTCCTCTTTTTCCTTCTGGTTCCTCCCCATCTGTTCACCTATTGACACTTAGGATGAAAAAAGCTGCTCCAATTCTGGGCAAATGCAGAAGGTACAGTAATGGGGAATACAATTTTTTCTCTACATCATAAAAACTCACTGGTGGGTGTGCTGTATTACCTCCATTAAAAGTCTTAGTTGTCTACTTATGGCCAACACTCCAGAACTTCTCCTGCCGAAATGCTATTGCTGTAGGTGCTGCAAGGCAAAACAACGTATGAGAAATATGTTTTACATTTTAAAACTGTTTAAGGGAGCACAAAGAGGCTGACTACAGATCATAATGAACCTTTTTCTTACTTTGTATTCTGGTGCATTAACTATTAAATATACAACATGTCGAAATGGAAGTTTAATATACCTATTTAAAGCATAGCATTGCTAGACAAAATGGCTACATATCACATGACAGCTTTACATTCTGTAAGAACTGCTATCAAAACATAATTATACTGTGGCTTGTACAGAAAATCTGTTTTCTGGAAACTGTAATGGAATTATTCAATCTTGGTTTGTTTTTATTTCACTGCAATGTAAATAATTTCAGTAATATTAACTAGCCCCTCAAAGGCAAATACCAGTTCATGAAGAGGGGATTTTATTAAGACAAATAAACTGTTCTAATTAAAATTCTCCTTTGTGTGTCATCTGTTTAGATTTAAAAAATGTTGAATGGAAAATTCACTGTAAAATATTGCCAACATATGTTATGCTGTAATAAATTATTTTGTACACACTTGCCTTTGGTTTGGAATTTTTATGTATTTATGGACATCAAACTTTAGCCCATCATTCTCATTTTTTTCCTACTGAGTTGCAACATTCACTGGTTTAACATTAGCTCTGTAAGTAGTTAAGAAAAAAATTACTATTTAGCAGATTGAGATGTGTATCTATAAATAGGAATTGCTTCAGACTGCAAACAAGTAGGTTTAGATCAGGTAACAGGGAGAAATTCTTACCTGTGAGGGTGGTTGAGGCACTTGACCAGGTTGTTCAGAGATGCTGTGGGTGCCCCATTCCTGGCAGTTTTCAAGGCCAAGTTGGATGAATGAAGTTCTGAGCAACTGGATCTAGTGGAAGGTGTCCCTACCCATGGCAGAGGGGTTGCAACCAGACAGTCTTTAGGGTCCCTTCCAACCCAAGCCATCCTATGATAGTAACATGCTGCCCTGAGAAATGGTGATGTGGTTGTATCTTCTGTATTCACCATGAGCATTTGCTGTGGAACAATTTGCTCAAAGATGTCTCTGGCAGGGACAGGTAGTGGATCATAATGGGGATGTTTCCGCTCAGCAGCACCTGAGAACCACTTTACTGGTAACGTATATTGAAGACGTGATACAGTGTCTTCTGTCTTTTTTTTTTTTTTAGCAGTAACACTTCTCTTGATGGAGATTTAAATCAGGCCTTCAAAAGAGGGCTGTGGCACTCTAGATAGGACTGCTTCTCCAGTCCTGTGCTGTTTAGCTTGGCCCTTGAAGTCAGACTTAAGTGAAAACCTCCAGCGTACCTCTTTAGCAGTGGATTCCTTGATAATGTAGATAAATAGTTTTGATATCCAGGCTAAGAGTTGTAGGAACTTAGGAGAGTTCTGGAAATTGAGTTTTCTGTCACTCGGTGCATAGTTTGGTTTTCTCTTAGAACTGCTGGAGGTATGCAGCCTGCTAAGTTTTCCTCAGGGCTGCCATTGCAGGTGTGAACTTCTTGGGGTAACAAATGCTTGGCAATCTGATCTCTAAATTTCGTCTTAGTTGCTGATGAGCAGGGTGTGCTGTGTACCCTGACTACCTGCTGCTACCTTAAGGTCTCCAGGCAGAAAGAATGAAAATGTACAAGTGCAGCAGAAGGCTGCTGGCAAAATGCAGGACTTTATTTATCTGAACAAGCCTGGCAGCATTAGATCGTTCAGAGAGAAGAGCTAAATTGAGCTTGTTGAGCTGATAGAAATATTTATGCTTTTACTGCTCTGATTTCTGGTGGTTAATGAGTTCATCAGCCAATGGCCACTGCAGGGGAAGTGTGGCAGCAGTGGTGCGAGGNTGATAGAAATATTTATGCTTTTACAGCCAATGGCCACTGCAGGGCAAGTGTGGCAGCAGTGGTGCGAGCCAGGGCAGTTCCTCTTCCCTTGCAGTGCCAGCACTGCTGCTGCTTGGGACACTGTGCCAGCCCTGTGAGGTGTCTTGGCTCAGGATTTATCCACACTGACTAGCAGGCTATCAAAAATGTTGCACCTCTGGTGCAAGAAGCTGCCTATCTGGTTTGGCATTTCAGTCTGGATCTGCTGTGGCTGTGCTCTTCCTCAGGGTCTGTGGAACCACGTAAGGAGAAGCTGAGAGCAACAGTGAGTGCTGGGAATAGCAGCAGTGCTTCCTGAATACATAATGATCAATGTAAGGGCTAGCACCAGTGGGATATGTGTGCAACAAGGCTTGGGCAAAATTCTCACTTGACCTTGGGTTTGCTGATGGTCTACAAACCTTGCATTCATAACGGTGGCCCTATGATTGTGTTAAGCATTCTGTTGTCTCTTGCCGTACAGGTTAATTAGGCTTCATTTGCTCTTTACCAGTCTTAGCAACACCTTAAAATTCCTTCATTCTGGATGTGAAGCTATAGATGCCTTGATTAGGATTACTATTAGTTACAGTACATTATTTACTTATCTGTCTTGTTTTCTGGATTTTTGAAAACCTTTTTTTTTTTTTTTGAGCTTTTTTGTTGCGACTTTTCTAAAATCCATATTGCTGATCCCTACACCAACCAAATAATTGTGTTTACAGCATAAATGTCAAGAGAGCTCATTGACTCAGCAGCATCTAATCTCACACAGGACCCTGCCATCTCACACAGTACGCCCTCTTCCCTTCTTCTGTTCCCACAGGCAGGCATACCCAAAAGCTGAGAAACTTCTCATCATAGAAAATAAGCTTGTTCCAAAACTCAGGCCCTAATGGAAAATCCTGACCTGAAACGCGTATGGATAGCAAACATTTAGTCCTGAATTGGCAATTAAGGTGGAAGGGGCGATTTCTCACATCTCTGCAGCTGTAGCATCTAGGAAGAGGTCAAGCATTAAGTGTGACACAGCAAGGTTCAAACATAAACATGTGTTGGCACGTGTGAATGCACTTGCCACTTGATTTTTCAACAGCAACATTTCATGTACATAACGGCATTTGTTTTTCCATGCTTTAACTGCAGCTCCTAATGAAAAGTTCCTGGATTTTCCACTAGAGGGAAGCCTTGCATCCAGAATATTTTCATAGTAACGGAACGCTGAAGATTTGTAGGTGTTGTTTTGTAGTAAGAGTGTAGGAAAATGCTTATATATTTTCCTCCTTTCAGGCACTGGAGAGAGGTAGTTTTGTATGTGCTTAAATGTCTGAATTAGACTCGTGTTTGTATAACCTGTCTGTAGTCATTGATGAGAGGATCTCAAGTTGAGAGCGCAGGTGGTTGGAGAACATACCATTGGAGAACAGACATACTGGGAAAAGATGCCTGAGCCCACAGATGATCAGCTTGGCTTTTTTGGGAGATCCCATGTCCTGTGCAAAAAGTTTCACTCAACCCCTTTCCTACCTTTGGGCTGTTGAAGAGATGCAGAATGTGTTGGCCTTGAAGATTAGCTTTCACTCCAGTTAATTTATCGTAAACTAAACATGTTGTCTGTTCCCCACTTGGACTTTGCTGCTGGGACATATTTCAAGTCTAGACAAAGTATTTGAGAACGTGCTGTTAGCACTTAGGAGGAGACTCAGGTTTTGAGAGGTTCCTAGATGTATTTTAGGTATGCAGTAAGATGGACGAACTATTATGTGGTAGTTTCAGGACTGATTTCATGTGACAAATGCTCATTTAAAGCAACACAGAAGGGAGGAAGCAAGGACCAAAACAGCAGCTGTCTTCCTCTTTCCCATACAGTGTCTAGCACAGAGTACTCCTAGTCTGAAACAAGGGTTTGTTCCACAGGTAGCAAATTGTCATAAAGCCAATCTGTAAATGCAAGCAAACTACAGCTGCTTGAGGCCAGGCTCTGTAAGCAGTAGTGCAAGAGACATCCAGGGCTTTACAAAAGGCATCAAGCACCAAGGGAGTCTGTTAACTGTCGCTGGAGACAGTTAATCAAATGTTAGCTCATCCATGCATTTGATTGTGTTTAAAATGAGAGTTCCTGAAATTGGAGGAATTCTCTATTAGTAACACATTCCCCACATGTCTAAATACCTGTCCAGGGAAATTCAAACCACAGGGGTGAAGTCGTTAGATTTGCCATGGATACTTTTTTTTTTTGGCTCTGTAAGAGAAAGTGTGATTCATTTGCTATGGGGTTGGAGGGTTACTCCGGGTAGTGAGCCATGCACTGGTGATGAGCTCGGGCATTGCAGAGCATCCATCCCCAAAGTGGCAGAGGAATGTCAGCAGTCCCTTGCTGCTCCTGCACTGCTCAGGACCACGGCACTCAGATGTGTCATTTGCAAACACTGAAGGACCCATACGGTGATTCTCCAGGGGACAGGCAATGAAAAAACAACAGGCCCATAGTGATGTAGTCAATCTTCTCTTTGAGAGTTTATACCTTCACTGAAGTCTTTCTGGTTTAATAGGCAATGTATTCATAAAAAAAAAAAATCAGAAGACTGGACAGTTGTGTTGTATATAGTGGCATCCCGATATCCAGTGCAAAGCTATGGGCACCTCAGGATGCCAGACATCTAAAAATAGTTATTGCAGTACTGGGATCTGCAAGGCTGATTTTCTTTTTGCTTCTGAAGTGCCACTTAGACTATAACAAGTGGTGCTGAAAGATATATATCCATGTGATTTCCTGAGCTTATCTGACAGTGTGTTGCTAAAAGCTCTTTATGTTTTCCCCACTATATTTCTCCAGTCTCTCTTCACTTCAGGCTCTGGCACTTGCTGTTTGTTTCTGTGAACAGATTCAAGTCAACAGCTTAGCATGAACCTTACCTGGCATATGTGGGTTGGTTGTCTACCAATTACATATGGAGAGACAGTGAAAAGACAGCAATAGCTAATCAAGTATTTGATGAGCAGTCCAGGTGTATCAGGCTATTTTGTACATGGCCTTCCATTCAAGGAAGGTACAAATTCCTCTCAATCACCTTCCATCATAGGAAGTATGTTTTTTCTAGAAGAAATTGTGATCTTTCTGGGTTTGCTATGACCATGCCTGGCTCTCTCTACCATGTTTCACACGGAATCCCTCACAATCCTGGCCATCTCCGAGGAGCCAGGCTGGGGGCCAGGGTCATTGTGGAACTGGCAGCAACAAATAACTGGTCAGGAGAAAGTTGTCGCTTCATTTGGCTCTTTATTATTAGACACCCTCTCATGAGCCTTGACCATGTTGACAGAAGCCCTGGCTTTCCTGAGGAGTGAGGGCCACCTCACCTCGTCAGTGGCTGTGCTGGACCACGTACATGGCCTACCGTGACATAAATTGGCTGCAGAGATCCTCCAAAAAACAAGCTATTTCTTTCTCTGGTGACCGCCTCTTTTCTTCTGCTGTCTCCTCCTACTCACTGAGGGCTTGCAATCTTGCCCTAGTAGCAGGATACTCACATCTGTGTCAAATGCCAAGCGTGGCACCCTGCTGTGTAAGTGTTGAGTAGGTGTGTGCTCCTTCAATTTGCTGTCTGGAGGACCTATGGCCCAGGTAACCTTGGATACAATGGCACAATACAAATGTTTTTCAGTGCCATGGCAGGATAAATCTGGATGTGCAGAGCTGTGTTCTTCAAGTGTCCGCAGTGGCCACTACTTTTCAGTGCTGTTTCATGTCCTTTCATTTTTACAAACTGCCTCACTCTTGTGTAAATGCTCTGAACTCCAAACTCTGAGTTTTGGATGCAAGTCCTCTGATGTAGACATGCAACTAGTAAATCTGGGCAGTATGGAGTGAACAATTCTGAAAGCCTGTTATTTATGGAATAAGATTTGAAAATAGAAAATGGGCATATGGAAGAAGTTCCTGTCACAGATCCTCCCTCTGGCTAGGAGAATTAGAGCATGGTTTACTTAACTTCCATTTGTGACGAAAACAGGATTCTGCTATGGCTTGTCACAAAAATTATTTGAAGCTGGGAAAAATGGGGGAAATACTCAGGGCTCAAAAATTATTCCTAAAATGAAGCACAGTTGCCTAACTCAGAGGAAAGGGCTGGATGCAGTACATGGTCACTGGCTGTAACACTGATTCTTTTCTACCATCTACACAATCCCCTGTGCACTGGCAACAGGAGAGGCTCCGATGGACCCAAACATTGTTATTTCCCAACCCTAAACATGCAAATCCCCGTCCCTTAAAGGGGCGTGAATTACTGGCTAACCAAAGCTCAAGGATTACTGCTTTTGTTCCACATTTGTATGGTGACTGACTCAATGGGGTCCTAGTCTATGACTGGCACTACTGCAACACAAAAAATTGAAGAGCTCCTCTCCTGTTCAAATCTCTGCTGCCACATGCCTTCAGCAAACAAGCAGTCTTGGCTTCTCCCTTTGCCACCTACTGCTTTTCAGCCAACAGAGCATGGGAGGGAGAGCAAATCTTGATTTTTTTCGGTCTGTTTTTGTAGCTTGCTTCAGTGGGATGCATGGGAACAGCACACAGCATCCCCTGTCTTTCATAACTTCCCCTGTTCTGGTGACTATACTGGTCTAAGTTTCCTTGAGATTGGTACAATACACCATGGAAAAGTCAAAATATTAGTTTAATAACACAAGGACAAATAGAAACAACAAAATGGAAACCCATGTACAATTCTAAAAATGAAGCAAAAGCCATCACAAAACCCAGAGGGTATTCAGTGTTCACAGGAAAATCTAATTCGAATTCTTTGACAAGAAGTGTTTTTATTCCTTTAGATGTGGTCAGTATCTTCTTGGCTAGGTATTTTGCCACGAATATTTTTTATTATCATTGTATTTATTAATTGCATCTATTTAGAATCTCCATTTCCTGGTAAGATTTAAGGCTCTGGAAACACAGAGTCCACAAACAGTGTTGGATAGGAAGTACAAGATGACTGAGCCAAACAGGCTCTGTGTGCATGACTGTGTGAAATATAACAGAAAAAATACAACATGTGGAATTTTTAGTCACAGGAAATAGCACTGATGTGAAATATATCTACCGGAAAATTTCTTTACCTTTTATTTTACTAATGGAGGAGACAAATTAGGAGTGATGTCTTATTGCTTTAATTAATAAGGACTCCCTTATATGCTTTGCTTCACATGGCTTTAAATTTACTTTCAATGTAGTTTGTGTGTCAGGTATTTTTCATTAAATACAAGCCTCTCAAGCCTTAAGTTACCTTTTTTTTCCTTGTATGCAATTTCTCACTGTTGAGTGAGCATTTTTTCTCCCTTGGACAAAATTGCCATGTTTTTCAAAAGTAACAGAGTATCCCACAATCTTAACTCCTCAATTTATCAACAATTCAGAGCCAAAGTAGCTGGAAAACAAGAACTATTTTTCATTTGTATTTAAAATAGCACAAGTTTCTTGATGGAGTGGTAGTCATGAAAGGTTTTGAAGTAAAACTGGCAGAAAATTAAAGAATTCCGTTTCTCCAGTTCCTGATCCATATATATGGGCCCTGGTATGATGGCAGCAGCATCAGGTAGAGGTAGAGATTTGTCCACAACATAACACAGGAAATAAATTTATTACCTTGCATTCATAAGTATGCTT
>VWZN01006584.1:7866-84898 GCA_013396955.1 Regulus satrapa | reverse complement strand
CCCCGCCGGCCGGCGCCGCTTCTTCTACGGCGAGCACCTGGAGCGCATGAAGCGGCGGAGCAGCGCCAGCGTCAGCGACGGCAGCGGCCTCAGCGACTCCGAGAGTGAGTGTCCGTCGGTCCGTCCGTGCCGGCCCCGGGGGCAGCGAGCGACGCTGCGGAGCGGGTGTTAAACCCCTCTCTCTTTGAGAGAGGCAGGGGTCCGGGAGCGGGAGGGAACCCGTCTGTCTCTACAGGAGCGGTGCAGTCCCGCTCTCGTTCGGGATTAGAAATCGCCGGGATGCACAGTCTGGCCGCGCTGGTTGTACTCGCTGGTGTTGAACGGAGGGGAGAGCGGCTGGAGTGGAGCCTACATAGCTGTCTCTGGGAGAGGGACACCGGGACGTCCCGGCATCTGCAGAGAGAGGTGTCCCTTGGGTTCCCAGGGACTGTCCGCCGTGTCTCGGTAACCAGAGTCATCTGGACAGAGCGAGGGGGACAAAGTGTGCTTTCCACAACAGTGGAAACTCCCCCAGGTTTCCCGTTATAAGAATGGCCATCCACCCATCCGTCTGGATGAACGACAGTGCTGTCGCTGTTTCAGAGGTGCTGGTTTTAAGCTACCTTGTGCCCAACTACAGTAGATACGAGTGGTGTGTGCAGGAAGGGTAGAAAGCTGCTTGGAGCAGGAAGATACAGAGTTGGAACTAAATTTTTTGTACTTAACTTAGAGAAAGTTCAACCCCTCTTGCTGGTTTTACTAATCAGGGTGAGAAGGTGTCTTTCCTCTTCCAGATAGTGAGGCTGGAAATTGCTGCTCTTTTGAGAGAAGTAGGTTACTGTCTCGGAAGTAAGTCCTGCTAAATTCAAACTATGACCAGTTTTGTTGCTTTAGATTTTGTGTTTAGTTTGTTGTTGTTGTGGGTTTTTTTGTTTTGTTTTGTTTTGCCTTTTTAAAAACTTTTTTATAAGTTCCTAACTATATAGGAAGCTTGATTAAACTTGCCTGTTTTGCAGCTATTTATAATAAGACTGCTCTTCTAATTTCTGTTCTGCCTTTTTATCAGTTCAGGGACTTAAGGTGCAGCTCTGTTGATTTAGTGCTTAAATGCTAATGCTATCCTGCCTAGTACTTGAGTTGTGAGAGCATAGATTCTCCAGATTATCAGAGCCCTTTATTTCGTCACCATGCATGTAATTCATTTTGTTGACAGGTATTGTTTGACCTGCCCTGAACTTGGATACCTTGCCTAGCAGAGCCTTTGGGTTTTTTTTCTGTGGGAGTACATGGATCAAGATGCTGTTTTTCTGTTTCATAATGCAGTGAGTGTAGAACTCCTAAGAATCTCTCTATTTCCAAGGAGGATTTAGAACTGTGTGCCAAATTTAGACTGAACATTTTTCTTCTGGATGGCTAAGGGTGTGTAAGGTGAAGTCTGCCTTTACTGGGTCAAACTGGCAGCCCTAGTGTTACTATTTCTTGTGCAGCCTTTGTTGCTGTGATATGTTAACCTCTCACATATACTTATTATGTCTCAAAATTGAGACACCTCTAATGACAGAGCGAAATAATCTATTGTTGAGAAAGTTATAAAAACCCCAATCCAGTATCTAGAACTTATTCTTCTTGTAAGGAGAAATGTTAAGTAACTACAGCTAGCTGTCTGTTATGGTTCAAAAACTTAAATCTTGAAAACTGCTTAAAATTGCTCTGTTGGAATTGGCAAGAAGGATCTTTGGGGGAAGATGATGGCAGGGCAGAAGGCCTGGTGAGAAAACATGCTCATGTAAACAGGCAGATCAGATCTTCAGGAAGATCTGGAAAATAAAAATCTGTGTAGCAAACCCACATGGATTTAGGCTGAAGACAGTAGTGGGGTAGTAGGATAGACAGGGTTTGATGGCTCTATATAAAGTCCTCAAAGATCTTCTGTGAGGAAATAGTCAGATTTTCAACTCCTGTCCCTTGCCTGAGTTCTTCCTTGGTGATACATCGTGTGAGCGGTGCCTCTGGAGGAGCTGAAATCACTGCCTTCAGGACACTGGCATGTAAGGGGCCAGGAGGGTGCACCAGAGTGTGAGGACATGTTTACAAGAAAGGAAGCAAAACCAGCCAGTTCTGCTCATGGCTCAGGAAAGGCCTGGTAAAACACTTCTTCCTAAAGGAGTCATTCAGTGCAGTCAACTCTTTATTTTTGAAGTTGGAGTAGAATTGGAGAGGAATTGTGGATTTATGAAGAGCTCCTTTTATAAAAGAGGCTCTAGCGTCTGATGTAATCCAGCTACACTCCCTACATCTATTTTAAGAATAAATGCAGGGAGTTGCCTACTTACCCAGGTTCTTTCGGTTCAAACTCAAGTATTCCTTGAGTTTATTTTCCCTTTGATTTCTGTAATTTAGCGTTAGCCAATATAGTGCTAAATTCATGACCTTGCTCTTCCTGTGATAAGGCTTAGGTTAAAATACCACTGCAGAATCAAGGGGGAACTGGGCTGAAAGAGTAAGTTCTGATAACATGAGTCTATAAGAACCACATTATCTGCAGGTAGTTTGAATTATCATCCTGTTCATGAAGATTCTATGCCTCTTTGCAAATCTTGTTATGTAGTGCCAAGACTATTGCAAGTACACTTTATCATGTGTGTTTAGAACAGTTCAGATGATTGTGTTTTAGTGTTATCTGTTGTTTGTTGTTCAATCTAATCTTCCTGATGTGGTGTGGTTGAAGGTTATGCATATGTATCTTTTGGCCACTCCTGCAGTGCCTTATTTCCACTCAGGGATGGAACTGTAAGAGGAGGAAACATTTTAAACTGTTGCAACTGTTTGTTTCAGTGCCCCCGAATCACCCTTAAATTCATTTTCATGAGAAGTTATTAACAGATGTCAAGTGGTCGTACTTGAACAATACTGTTTGGTAGGTATGGAAAGCATTTCTTCTCCTGGGGTTTCTATCATGAGCATGAGCCCATTTAATTTAACAGAAAAGTTTACAGAAGATCTCTGTCAATGCAATTATCCTGCAAATTTTTATTCCAAAAATACTACTTTAAATTCTTATATTACATATTTCTGGCTCTTGAGGAAAAAATGTGTGAAAAATGCTGTAGTACCTTGTTCTCCCACATCTTGTCGTGTCATTTGACTAGATGATCTTTGGACGAGGTCTGGCTTGGCTGTGGCTAAGCCATGTATGCAGCACGGTGGACTCTAGACCTTGCAGTGACAGAGAAGCTCGTGTGTGCAGATGTGTGTGATGGTCCTCGGCCCACGAGTATTGCATTAACCACCACAGCTGACTGGGTCAGTGCTGGAAATCATGATGCAACTGCTGAGTTACTCCAACATTCCAGAGCTTCTGGACTGTGAGTGAGTACCAGTTATGTTTTAGCTTGATGTATTCAAACGAATTGGAGCCTAGCAGCTTCGTTCTTTAGGTTGTTAATCGCTCTGGAACTTCGAAGCTGAGGAGTACTTTGTAACTCTTTGCTATTCACTGCATATCTTGGCTGTGATCAAGGAGGATTTGTGCTAGAGCGTGCTGTGCTGGCAGAAGCCACTCGTGTTGATGCAGCTGCGTTAATGAACTTGCAGATAGCGTTGTCTTCTTGTGTTGAAAGAGCACAAACAAAGAAGAGTGCAGCCTTGTCTGTGTGAAATGCATGCCCAGCCAGTGCAGAGTGCCAGTACAGTACAGGACAGTGTCAGGACAGTCTTCCAAGTTTAGGCTTAGGATAATGAGTGGGAAGCTGGTATGAGAGGTTGAGAAGGGAAGTGCTTTAGTGTTTCTTGGGCCAAAGTTACAATAAGACTGAAAAGCTACATCATAGACTGTTGTCATGCTCTCAGAAACGTTTGACACTTGTAGCTCCATGTTTTCTCGAGGAAGGTTCAGCTTCCTGCCTCTCTTTTAAAAGTATTGCAAAATAAATTAATCCATTCAATTATTGTGCTCATACAGCTGGCAGTGTTTCTTTGTAGTTGCTTTTTAGGGGTAAGTAAATGGCTTCTGAGCAATCCCTCATGGCTTTTAAATGCAAGAAAGAAATCCTGAGTGCATCTAGAACTCTTGAATTTATGATTTTTAAAATCCAGTAGGTGCAGGGGTTGAGCAGGATCTTTTGATGCTCAGTGCCTGGTGTGGTGCCAGCACTTGTGTTTGCGTGGATGTGGCTGTGGATGTCTCCATGTGCTCATGCTAATGCCTAGGCTATCCAGAGATGAAGCATCAGCTGCTGTTAGTACTGAAGCACTCACCTGAGAAACCTGTTTACATTGTCAGTTTTGTCATATGTGACCATAAATAAAGCAAAGAAAAAGGCAACATAAATAAATGAATATGTAAAATATTTTCTGAATGCTTCAGTAGTCTGGGACTGTCGGGCAAAAAGATGTTTTGGGTGGGGACAAGACAGCCTTCCAGAGAATTCTAAGTGACATTGGGGAAGTGTCTGCTACCTCAGCAGTATGAGGAAATCAAATTAACATGTTTGAAAGAAATGAGATGTTCTTTTTCATGAACAATTAAAGATATTGCCTTAAAGTATTATTGGTATTAAAAGTTCACATACTCAAAAATAACTTGAAAACCCCAACAGGAGGGATGGGACCACTGAGGACTGCTTGGGCTGATGCCACTGCTGTCTCAGGAAAGAGACTGGTGTGTATGTGCATGGAGAGAACTTGGTGCAGCTCATCTTGCAGCTCTCAGTGTGGGGTTGCACCACTCTAAAGCTCTTCTACAGGCATCTGCCGTGGGCTGTTGTGAGAGAAAGGATCTGATGTAGATGAGCTTTTGGTCTCTGCAGCAATTGCCAGTCTTGTAACATGAAAAGGAGGTAGATTGTGTCTGTGAACTTTCAATGGCTTGTCTCAAACAAGAGGACAATAAAATCTGGTAGTGAAAAAAGTGAAGTGAGACTCTTCTGGAGAAAGTCCCTTTTATTAAATGATCTGAAAAATAAATTTTTATTACATTACTGATATGCCCAAGGAGAAGAAAAATGGGAAGTTTCAGGTGTATAGCCTTCTCTACAGATGTTTCAGTTTGCTGAGAAATGCACTTTTCCCCATTCCTGTCACTCCAGCATACCCATTTTACTCATTAGAAAGGAAGATTAGTAAAGGGAAGGCTGGAGTTGGAAACTGCCTTGTAGCCTGTAAGCGTGGGGGGGGAGTGGGAAGGTAAGCTTTGTGTATAAGGAGAAAATGTGCTTTTACATCTGGATTTCAGACTTCCCAGATCACTTTTGTGTAGCTATGATTTGAAATAATTTAAATAAAGATGCTTAGATGTGTCAATAGAGAAAAGGTGTTATTTTTTGGTCAGTATTGGAGCAGATGTTTGTTAGCTAGGCAAAATCTTTACAAAAATAAACAATGCAGCCAAGTGTAAATGTGATGATAATAAAATTAAACACTGTCCTTGGGGGCTGAAACATATGTATTGTGAAACAGGCTTTTTGTGTCATGAGTATTTCTCACTTCTACTGGTGACATTACAATTTCCAGACTTCTTTCTGGTTTTTTTTTAGCAAGTAGGCTATGTTCTGTTAGGAATTAGTTGTGCAGTCTGCTCATTAAGTGCTGAGATTTTATTTTATAATTAATTCATAATTCAGAGACATTTGAGTGAACTTGTGAAGCTTTTCTCTGAAAGCTTTAGGGGATGTGCTTTAACTTCTTCCCCTAAAACTTTCCCTACTGAAAACTGCAGTAAAAATTTCACCAACTACAGTGCTTTTCAAAATTTTATCATGGTACTAGAAAGAGCATGATATTAGAGAAGCTACACAGCTGAACTTTTCCGTTGTCTGGTTTAAAATGAAGTTTGAGGTTTTCCTTCTTCAGTCCATTACTGCCGAGAGCCTTTCAATTGCTCATTTTGTGGGGACATTTCTATATTTACATGGTGTTGCTATGGTTTATTTTGTGGTTTAACCATATACTGGAACAGTAAAGTTATACTAACTACAGATTACTTTGCCAAAGTTAAATACACCCATATTTATTCCTACCCCCTCATTTTGCAGTGTAGCTTGACTGATGCAAATCAACTCACTGACAAAATTCTCAGATTTTAAGGCTTTTTTTTTGAGGCAATTTGTATTTTATTTCTTAAACAACTGAAGTTCATGTATAAGCACAGGGACTAGAATCAATGTATGAAGTGGAAAAATAAGTAATGAATTATGAGTTTGCCATGGGAGAGGAGGAGCTGGATGAGGAAAGGACAGACAGCAACAATGAGATCCCTGGCATCAGCCCCTGGTTATTGGGTTGCAGAGGATGTCTGGCAGTGGAACTCTTCCAAAGGCCATTATTGGAGGTGAATTAGCCCATCTTGGCTCTGGCAGCTGGTAGAGAGCAAAGACTGAAGTGTCCTTTTCCCAGAGCTTTCTGCCCTATAGCCACACTTTGCCAATGAGGGTATTTTTCTGTGGTGGATGTCATAAGCATTTTTAACAGCACATTGTTTTCAGCAGTTATGGTGACCTTGCTGGTGGAGGCAGTGCATTCTTCCTTACAACACTAAAATTTCTGATGCTTGGTGGCATAAATAAGCCACAGTCAGTAGCTAAAGTATATTCTTGCTTTGGGAAAGATAAATGTTGATATTTTCCTGAAGCTATTAAAATCCCTCAGAAGATAACACTGTTATGCGAAAGCATTTCACCTTTTGAAACTGGAAGAAAAACATTCACAAACTTAAAGCAACAATTTTGTTATATTTTCTTTTCCCAGTGGTAAATATTTCCCAGTATAAGGCTTGTGGAAGCCAGTATGAAATAACATTTTCTGATGTCAACCCAGCCTTGCTACACTTGGTGTCTGGATGTTAGTAGCAGAGATTTCACATTAAAAGTATATTGAGATTTATATAACTACACTTCTGTGTATTTTTTATTAATTCAATGAGTTGAAAAATCTTTAAAATATTAATTGATTTGGAAATTATTGTTCTCCTCCTTTCAAATAAATAGCCTGGAAAGTTATTTATCTTTGTTCTGTTATGTCCGTGTTACAGTCCTGGCTACAGCACTGTTTGTGTCAGCTATTACAAGTTACTTGGTGTTTTTGTGATGGTAGGGGTTTTGTCCTGAACAGCTAGAATTTTCCATTCTGTGTTTCTTAGTCACTGGGGTTTGCATCTTGGCTGAAAAAAATGTGGACTCAGCAGGCAATTTTTCTCTAAACTGATTTCAGAGGAAGTTTATGGTACATTTAATGGTGAGAAAGTATCAGTTAATGTAGAGGGTTCATGTGTTGCAGTACAGCACGGGTGACACACATCATTGCAGATCACTACCCAATTTCCTTCACCCTTAGCTTATTTAAATTTTTTTTCTCTGTTTTTCGGAGCTACTTTTAAAATGGGTTATCTTTTTTCCCTGTTTTTCTATCTAATATTAGCTCACTTCTGCATTGTATTCATGGAGGCTTTCTTGGATTTGAAGTTTCAAGTAGCTTGGTTTTGATCTGCTGAAGTTTAGAGAGAACAGCACTTCTTAAGAGTGAAGATAAAGGAAGTGCAATTAGAAGGTTGCCTGAAGAAGTATACCCTTCTCTGTGAACAAGAAACACCAAGTGGTGGCTGACCAGGTGGCAATAGCTCCAGGTGACAGCTGTCAGTCACATGTGTGCGGTGCTGTGGCACACATGTGTTTGCCAGAACAGGATCTGAGATGATGGCAGAGGAAACTGAAAGATACAGCACAGTGGGGGCCAAAAATACATGGGAAAGAGCGAATTGTTCCAGGTTGAAGCTTTCCCCCCAAGCCTCTTCAGTGTGTATTGTAACAGAGGTGAGCTTGGAAGCTGGTACAGAGCGAACAAATCAGCTTTTATGGCTGAGGAAAGACTCTGAAAGACTTTGTTAGTGCAGTCATCTGGTTTGACTTGTCACTGTGCCTGCATGCTCCTGTGGAAGGTGCTTTTGTGCTGGAAAGGCCAGCAGGCTAGAGGAGGTGGGGTGTGGACACACACTCTTCTTCCCTAAGACAGCTAAACTCGGGGCGAAGGGGTAGGTGGCAAGAAGATGGTCTCAGTGTCTGCTGTCTGGAGACATCCAGAAGTTCACTGGAGGGGTAGATGTGCAGATCTTGGCAAGGCAAGCTGTGGCCCTGCCAACCTTTTGCCAATTCATCCAGACACCCTTAATTTAACTAAAGCAGGCCTCTCCTGGCACAGCAAATGGGACAGGCATCCAAGGAAGTGTGGTAGCTCTCTTGAATGGTGCTGAGGTGTAGCTACCTCCCAGGCTGTGGCTACAGGGACAAGTGCCCTGTGTTCTACAGGGAGCAGAATTGCTGGCCTCAATGGCAAGCAGTGTAGTCACCACCCCAGATGTTAAGACATACATTGGTGTCCCAGGCAACGTGCGGAGTAAATGGAGACCATGGACATGTTAGTATCCCAGTGGCGTCCTTTTGCAGGGCTACAGTTTTTAGGTCGCAGCCTTGGAACTGCAGGACCAGCAGTTTTATAGTCTCTAGCAGGATGGCAATGCCTCCTTCCACTGGAGCCAGGGTTAATACTTGGGATGCTTTGTACATAAAGATGCTTCTTTGATTCTTTTCGAGCTTAAGGCCTCCTCTAAAATACAAGAACATCAAAATGGTATTGGGGCCATTTCTGTTCCTTTCCAGGGCATATAAGGCTTTATTTGAAAGATCTCCTAAAATAAGTTTGCTGGATGTCTTGTGTACCAGTGTATTGCTTAATGAACTCCAGAGAGTTGCAGAATAAAAGAATTAAAAATGCCCTACCTAAAGCAGCAGAGTAATGCATGGAGAAAGGGGTGTGCTTGCTGTGGGGATAAAGGACAGCACTAAATGTATTCTTTATTCTGGGGGCTGTCCTTATCCTGGAGCTCTCTATGCAGGCTTTTTTGGCAACTTTTGAAAAATGTAGGTAACAGAATTTCCCAGAATATTGTGAATTAGGCAGGTCCTACCAGGTCTAATTTTGCTGATGTGGGATAATTGTAATTTCTGTTTGATTTTTCAAATGGTGCTAGCTTCAGGGAAAGCGAACACTTTCCTTACTGGGGATGAGGATTCTGCCTAGGGCTGCTCTCTTTTTAGCAGTAGGGGATGGAGCAGCAGCCTTCACACATTAAAGGGTTTATTTATTCACTTCTCTGGTTTTGAAGACTTTAAATTTGAGTTCTACAGACTTTGAAGTCTGTATAGGAAAGGCTGCATTTCAGGTTTCAATTATATTGCAAACTTGTGGAAGGTGTCAAATTTACTTTAAAATGTTGTTTTTTTTGTTTTTTTTTTTTAATAGGTGCAGATTCCCTCTACAGAAATAGTCTCAGTCTCAGTGATGAAAAGCTCAACTCTTCAACTGCATCTACTCCAAGCTTGCCATCCCCTTCAGTAACTCCTTGTAAAGGTATCTTAATTTTAACTGTTGGCATTTCTTCCTAACCCTCAATTATATGGGCTTCTTGCTGGGAGCCAGGATTCAGATGCTTACATGGACTTTGTGGGGTTTTTTTTTTTGTTGTTATTTTGGGTTTTTTGTTTGTGGTTTCTTTTTTTAAATGACAACAAAAGTAAGGATTACTGTTGAGCACACTACAGATCTAGGTATTGTTGTCTTTATTATAAATGGCAATAGCATTATGTATCTGTACTTTGCAGGTGGCCTGGCAACTCTTTTGGCTTTTAAAAAAAAAAAAAAGTTTTCTGGCTGATAAGGATTAATTATTAACTTGTGTTACTTGTTTACTGAAGCAACTAAGTGACTTAAGTGTCCCATTTCTCTATAAAATGCTTAGCCTGAAATGCAGGGGTAGAGTGACTCCTCTGAAGCCACATGCTGCCTTTAAGTTAACACAGTTGCTCAGATCCATATAGACCTTACACAGTGCTTATACAAGCAATATACCAGCAATTCCTTCCTCCTTTGAAGCTATGCTTTTTCAAAGAGTTCTCTGTCTTGCAGCTGATCTGACATCCCAGGACAGCGTTTCNTACACAGTGCTTATACAAGCAATACACCAGCAATTCCTTCCTCTGAAGGAATTGCTGGTTCCCAGGACAGTGTTTAATTCAGGTTAACTTGGATAAACACGGGAGCAGGCATATCAATAAGTGAACACACACATATGTACTTGTCTTGATCTAGGGTGCTTTTGTTACAACTACTCTCCTCAGGTGCATCTTCAATAGCCATTCATGCTTTCATATCTTTTCCACAGTGACCAGTCACAAGAAACCAAGTGAAATGCTTTCTTTTCTGTTAGTGATGTATTAGGGAGAAATAGTGAGCAACAGTTTCTATGAAGTAACGAAAAAAGAGCTCAGTTAAATGAACAGGAAATACTTGGTGAGGAATTACACTAAAGGACAAAAATGCTCTTCCTGATGAGAAGACGGAATTTGAACTGACTTGGAAAAGATCACAGAAATGAGATAAGGAAACAACTCACAGTAAAACTAGATAGAATGGAACCAGTGCTGTTGCCAGGAGTAGAAAATTTGGTGGATGTTCAGTTTCAAATTTATGGTGTATCGACCAAGATCAAAGGATCTGGCAGCAGAGCAAATCTGTGATACTGACATGATTTTAAAGGGCTGAGATTTTAGTGTAACTGGGAGGTCATTTGGCTTGATTAGGGCTATGCTTGCAGCATCTGAAGAGATGAAACAGAAAAGAGGGTCACAGTAGGAATGACATGGATTCGTTGATATGTTTTATTGTGCACTACAATCCTTCTTTTTAAGGAGGTTGTGTAAAGTACTGCTTTGTGTTGCTTCTGTCAAATAGAAAACTAAGAGCCAGAATTTCCATTCAGTCTCCCATGTTCTCTAAGTGCTTTTGGACATTGAGGCAACCCTATAGAACTTTGCAAAACAGTAATCCACAGCATGTTTGGTACCCCTGAAAATTATTTGGAGGCTTGAGTGTTCTTAGTGTCTCTTCTTGCCAGAGAAACATGTAAAGCCTAAGTGTTGTTGACCCTAATTTTGCAGCAAAGCTTGGAGACACAAAAGAACTGGAGGACTTCATTGCTGATCTTGACAGAACACTAGCAAGTAAGTAGATTTTTATTAGTTGCTTGCATCTCACTTGGTAACTTGTTACAGAGGATGTTGAAGGCCAATGTGTAGGGAGAGAGGGAAGGGAAAAATAGAAATAGTTTATATAATGTGGCTTCCTTTTAGTTTGCTAGTCCTGTGGATCATTATCTGGATAAGAAGGTAGAACAGACTAAATTCAGACTTTGCCCGAATGTTCAAGGCATGCAGTTTAGCCAGTGTGACAAAGGCTGAATTCAAGGGACCCCTGGTCCCACCTCTGAGTCAACTGCAATTCACCCCTCCTTGACAGTGGATCAATAAATAAACATAATTTTCTTAAATACTCAAAACTCAGTTTAAAAGCTGGTGATCTATTTCTTCATTGTAAAGCTAAGTAACTGGAGGAATATCCTTAGCTGTGGAAAAACCTTTTTGTTCTAGACTTTGCTTTATGAAAGAATTAAGGAGCAGACAATCTGTATCTGTTGACTTAAACTAAATGTCAAAATCCTGTTTGTGCTTGTCTTTACCAGGAATGGAATTTGGATCACTTTTTCTGCCACTATCTAGAAATTTTATCTTTCAGCTACAGTAATGAATTCTTCATTATGATTTTTAAAGAAAAACAACCAAAAATCTGGCCACCTATTGCCAGCCATGTACTCTGCTTATTCCTTTTGCATCTTCCTTGTCTGTTGTGGACATAATACCATTTCTTTTGTGTTTTAGGTTGGAGGTTTTTTTTGTGTGGAACTAGGCTGTAGAGCTCAAACCAGCAAGTTGTAGGATTAGACCTAAATAGCAGCATAAATAAATCCCTCTCAAACCATGAACTGAGAGTTTTGTGTATTCCTTAAGTATTTTCCCTTCCCCATATCCCTTGAAGGTATGGGCTTAATTCAAGACAGCTGTCCTTATAATCTTCCCTGCTTCCCTGCTGTCTTTTGTTTTAATCCTGTATATATTTCTCTTCTCATATTTAAAATACATTTCCCAGTTTCCTGTCTTCTGCTGTGGATGTAAGCTTGAACTAACTCCATCTTTACTGCTGAAATTTAATTGACCTCTCTTCTGAAAAAATCCAAGTTTTTGAAGGTTTGTGTAGGACAATGAAAACCCAAACCAGTCAATATTTGCATTGCTGAATTTTGCACAGCCGTGTTGCAACTCTAAAGGGGCTGCCTATAATATGTAGGTTTCATTTTTCCCTTGCAAAGCACTTCAAAGGTCAAGGCAGAAACTACCACCTGCTCTAGTGGTTTTGCACCTTTTTTTGGGGTTTTATTGGGTTTTTTTTTGTTTTGGTTTGGTTTTTTGTCCCAACAAAACAAGTCTCCAGTGATCTGAGCAGAGTTTCATTTGTACAGTATTGCTGTACAGTGAGGAAGAAGTCCAACTTCCATCTGGTATTTATCATTGCATTTTTGAGGAGTTGTATGTATATGCTTGAGGTTACACAGAACTTTGCACAGATACCTTTTCAAGCTTAAGGCACTTATTAGAACAATACTTGCTTTGTCTCTTTTTGCACACCAGCATTTCAGCCTTCATGTTAACTTAAAAAAAGACATAATTTGGCTTGTCAGGCAGTCTAGCAAGCTGGGCATAGGCAAGTATTTGATATATGTCAACAACATGCAATCTTATTTAATAGAGATCTTTCTTGTCCTGTATTTTCAGGTATGTGAAATGAATTTTCAGCACTCTGCTTGCATGTGAATGTCCTCTGAAGGATAAGTGACATCAATCAGTGAGAACTGCTGCCCTTATCTGATAACTTTGCTCCCCAAGATACCCTCTGAATATAATCTTTGTGAACTCCTACAAGTATTTAACTGGCAATGTTGTGTTGTTTTTTGTTTTGTTTTTTTTTTTAACTTTGCAGCAGATGGAATAAGAACTTAAATGTTAGAGCTGTATTTTGCTTTAAAATATAGCTTGAATTTTAATTTAAATTTAAAGTTGCTTTTATGCAAATATATTTGTAATTTTATATAGTTGAAAACTTTAATGCTTTTTTTGCCATTATAATATATTTTTGTATGCAAATAAATCCTGAACTGAAATCTATATGTCTGGAAGCTTCCTGTGAACATGAAACTCTGAAATATAAGTACAAATTAAACTCTTACTGAAAACAACATGCTTTAAAATATTTTGATAATCGTATATTTCCTGTTAGGCAAAATTTGTTATGCTAGTTAATTGTGGTTGCTTAAATAAGATAACTTTGTATTATGTAAAATTAATACAATCAGGAAAATAATAAATTTGGTCAAACTGTTACTTCAGATTTGTGTTAATGCAAATGAAACAACACTGACTTAATAGACACTTGAACAATAACACTTATTTTAAACACTTTGTAAAAGCTGATTTTAAGCTCTTAGACCATTTGACATGAAACACTCAGTATTTGGAAGGTCAGACATTTAGGCCCATCAGTTTAAAGGTTAAAGGTAGGGAGGTCCTGTATCACTGAGAAAATACTTGTCTGGAGGTTTCTAATGCCAGGCCCCTGGGTCTGGAGCAGTCAACCACTCTGAATAGACTTCCTGGCCATCAGTGTGGTGCTGAAAGAGGGCAGGCGCACCTGTACTTTGACAAGGCACCTGATTCTTTCCATATGCATTAGGCTCTGGGAATGTCATTATGTGAGTCTCCTCCAGCTGCTGCAGGCATTACACCTGGCTCTGCTTTCTGAGCTGCACTCTCCAGTCTGTTCAGACCGAGTGAGCTGGGGCAGGGCTGCTTTGAACTCCTGATTTTGGCCAAAGCTGTCGTGTGAGCAGTTGCTCAAATGGTCCAGTTAATGTGTCCCCTTCATGTGTTATCTTGGAGTGTGTCTGGACTGTCTGTGTACCTGGGACACAGCTACCTGCTTAGGGGACCTTAAAATAAAGGTTTGGGCTTGTCTTCTGCATCTTGGAGAAAACCTACTGTGTATTTCCTAATAGGAACACTGTAATGATGGTGCAGCTGCATCTCCCTGTATTCAAATTTGCTCCCTAGATTCCCTAAAAATTTACCAAAACCTTTGTGTTTTGTTAAATACCATATGATTTCCCCCCCAGTTTTATTCATTAGTAAGAAAAAAAAATTCTGCACTGGCTGCGTTTTTATCCATCTGAAAGAGTCTGTAGATTGTTGTGTGGGTTTTTTTCCTCCTTTCATGCAGAGGGCAATGTAAAGTGGAGCAGTGTGTGGTGGAGTGTGTCCCTGAAGGGGGAAAAATTCCTTTCAGTGTTTCCTACCACAGATGCTGTTGGTAAATTGTCTGTTAGAATAGAAAGGGAGTAAAATGATTCAGTAGGGCAAAGTTTTGTGCTTGCTGTAGGTTAACTTTCAGATCTGTGGAGAAAATAGTTATGGTTTGGGTTTGAGACCATGATCTCCTTGCTCTGGAGCCTTCTCAGAGGCACCTGCATCACAGACGTCATTATTAGCAGCATAAAATTCACTGCTACTATGCTGCAAACATACAGGAGCAATTACTCCTTTTTGTTGCCTCTGTGGAACTTGAGAGGAGTGTCTGCTCCTCCTCCCCAGTCCCAGGTGTGAAGGGATTCCCTTGGTTGCTGTGGGACTTCTGTTAAATACAGAGACACTGCCTTTCAGCAGGAGCTGAGGGAAGGGGAGTCAGGACAGCAGGGACAAGATTGTGCTTCCCTTTTAAGGAACATCCTTAGCATAAGGATGCTTTTAAACCTGCTGGAATAGCAGCAGCAGTTTTAGCTGTTTTTCTATATCTTAATGCTAGTTAATAGTGTGAACAAGGGGGTGGCCACTTCAAGTGATGGTGGTGGGAGTTGGACAGCTATTTGCTCCTCTGTTCCTCCAGTTGAATTGTTTGAGGCATGAGTTTTCCACTTCTGCATGTTCAGTTGTTGCTTGGTCCTGTTGAATACTCTGCGCCTATAATCAGTATTTAAAGTCTGATGTCTCCCTTTATAGATTGAAATCAGCACATTAGTGCAGTACTTTGGAATGGCAATACTTTGTGCTTACAGACATCCAGTTTTGAAGGTTTTTTCAGTATAAGCAAAGGGTTTTAGTGAGGCGTGTTCCTCATTTTGTCTAACATCAGTGGTGACCGAGGTGGGGATTAAGTCACCATCTGTTTGGGTTTTTTAAATCCTGTTTATGCATGAACAGGTGGAGACTTCTTGCTAATACAGCAAATCTGGAGATCATCAGCTGCAAATCTGGGAGTGTCTTCTGTGGAGCTGTTTATCTGAATTCCTGCCAGTTTATGTTCAATTTTCAATGTGTCAGAAGGAAGGCACTAATGTAGATGTCATTTCACTGGAGGATGCTTATGACTTAAATTCATCATCTGATTACTACAGCACAGAAAAATGCATTGCTGGAAAAAGTTCTGTCATACTTTATCCCCCAGGAACATTGCTGGAGACTGTTCTGTGAGCAGCTTCGACTAAGCAGATGTGCCACAGCTTAACCTGTGGAAGGTGAGGTGAAACTATTACTTGCACGTGTGCTCTCTTTACCTACTGCAAATTCAAGGTAAAGTGGATTACTTCAACCCTCCAGCACCAAGGCTTGGGCTAATGTATCTTATCTTGGGTTTGCTGTTGACTCTGTGTGTCCTTGGTGCAAGCTGATACCAGGTAACGCATTGTGCTTGGTAACCTTCATGAGGGAGAGGGACCAGACAAAGGAGTGGATTCATGTTTTTCCTGGGTTGTATGTGGATCTGTAGCCACTACTGAGGCACTGACAGCCAGGTGAGCTTTTAGGAGGGAGGAAAACAGTTGCATTAGCAGTGGTGGAACTTGGTTGTGAGGAAAGGGCTCAAACCCTGCTGGCTGCCATGGCCCTTGCACTGGTGCCTTCTCCCTTCTTTTGTTACTGTTATGGGCTTTTGGGCACATGGTGGGTGTAGAAATGATTTCCAGCAACGCTGCCTCATCTGAAGGGTCAAACAGGGCAGGAGAATTAATGTTCAGGGCTTCACAGATTAATTTCAACCTTGGTTTCAGTAGTGGATGTTTGCAAAGAAAACCGACATGGGAAGTTTCTGCCTGCTGGGAAACATTAGGAATTCACCATTGGGAAAGGTCCACCCTGCATGGGTCTCCTCTGCAGCTCATCTCAGATGGCTCAGGTGTACCCTGCTGACCATATAAGTGATATTTGCAGCACTGGAGCCCATCATGGGAGATTTAATTTATCTGAAGGTGCTAAACACAGCATCTGCTACACTGTTGGAGAGAAACATGGAAAGTTGCAATGTTTGGAAGCAAAGTCAATATGACTGCAGCAGTTCTTGAGCTAAATCCATCTCTGCATACTGGCAACATGAAATACATATTCTCAATGGGGAAATCTCCTGTTTTCTATGTTACTTGCTACATTACTGGGGTTTTTTTGTTTGTTTGTTTTTGGTTTTTTGGGGTTTTTTTTGTTTTGTTTTGTTTTGTTTTGTTTTGTTTTGTTTTGTTTTTTTTTAGCCTGGCCGACAGCTCTAGCTCTCTAGATAACTTTACAATAATGTAAGATGATCCTGCCTGCCACATCTCATCAGTTTAGATCCTAAACTGTAAATCAGATTTGTAAACCAGGTCTTTTCAAGGTCCTTTTCTTTCTTAGAGGTTACAAGAGCTATCAGTCAAACGCTGCAGATTGACCTGTGAGATTAAAATAGGCCAGTCTTTACAAAGGACAGTGCTTTGGTTGCTTTTGCTCTTTCACACTTATGTTTGGAAACTTAAAATATTTATTAGTTTAGCTTTTAAAAGTTACAGACTGGATGCCTGTGTCTGCATTCTCCCAAGGCATCAGAGCTCACCATCTTCTTTGGGAGGCCTGAGGATGCTTAAATGGGCTTCAGACTGGAAGTGAATGTTGCCTTCTCCATAGCTGATGGCTGTAACACTGATTGCCCTTTTTTTGGTTCTGTTGAGAATGTATTTCAGATCATTAGTTTTAATTAAAATTGTTGCACTTGTCTTTAAAAAAATCCAAAAACAATTAAAATATTATGGTACATATGTACTCTTCACATTAAAAAAAAAAAAAAAAATCTTGCTATTCTATCAAATCAGGTCATGACCAATTTAGCCTGAATTAAGCACTTACGTAAATCACTGAGGTTAGGATATTGCCCTTGGCTCCTTCACTAGCCATTACAGAAAGGAGAGGGAGGCTGAATTATCCTCTAATGCAAATATTGTAAAACACTACAGTTAAGCATGTTTTTCACCTGGGCTTCTTAATCCACTCACTAAATAAAAGTGTAGGTGTCAAAAGAAACCTGCCTGCAAGTGGCCTCAAAGTGTAACAGCTGCTGGGGCTGGAAGAGCAGAGACAGAACCACCCAGCTGGGCAGGGTTGCTGTGTTTGGGACTCCACATCACCTTGTGCAAGCACAGCAGCTTGCTCCAGCTCTGGGACTTGGCACGACAGCCTGGGCACTGAGCCCGTACAGGATGTCACCGGATGAGCCCATGGGAGCTCTGTGCTCCAAAACAGAGCTGCTAGAACAAGCTGAAGGAGAAGTGCACTCCTCATCCTCACTGCCAGCATGCTGCCTGCCCATTCCCACCGTGTTTGGGCAGGAGCAGGCAAACCACGGGGAGTCTCAGGATGGTGCTTGGGTGTCACAGTGCTGATCCTAAGTCTGTGCCCTTTGGCTTTCTGCCCCCTCAGACCACACTGTCTTATCTTTTGCTGCTCCCTGTCCACAGCCCAGCTCCAGTCCCTTACCCAGCCCTGCTGCTGTAGCAGGATATCTGGAGCCTTAGGGTTGGATTTTTTTTTTTTTTAAAATAAAGCATTCTAGGACTATGCCAGTGTCTATCTCAGCTGCAGACAATTTCTAAGTTAATTATCTGTAATTGTGGCTCAGTAGCTGAGGACTGAATGGATGCCACTGAATTCCATGGTGAAATTTCCAGGTGGGCTGGGATTTAACTCTGTGTCAGTGTTTAGCTGGGCTGATGGCTCCCTCAGAGCTCCTGGAAGTCTATAAATGGGGTGTGTGTCAGCTTTCTTGTGCAACATAAGCAGGAGTTTCTGAACACTATTCAGAACACCTCAGGAGACATTTAGCCTAGTACCTTGGTTTAAATTGAATTAATGATTGTGCTGCCCCCTGGTTTTATTCCATCTCTCTGAGAAGCAGAGTGGTTCACGAGAGTGGATGGGACTGGATGCTCTTTCCCCCATGGGATTTGGCAACACAAATATATACACTTATACCCAACAAATATTTTGTGCTTTCAAGCTGTGACTTCAGTGGATATTAAATGCTGATGCTGACAATCTGTCTCTGTAGACTGGTTCTCAAGGCTGTGTATAGTTTAGTAGTTTTGTGCTCTTGGAAAACTGATTTATGAACTGTAGCTTTATGTCTGTTTATGTGTAGAGTTTATGATATGAAACAAAATACCTGGTTTTTTTTGGAGGCCAAACACAACAGCTCAGCTCTCAGTCTCCAAATAGCATCCCAGGTAATTTATTTTGTTGACAGCTGGTACAATGTGCTGCTAATACAACAGTAGTTACTACACATTAGCAGTCATTCATCAGCTGCCTCAAAGCACTTTGGCATGCTCCAGTAAATAAATTCCACTGTAAAGATCAGGGTAGATCTCTCCAGCATGCAGCAGCCCCAGTTTGGAAGGTTTGGTGCTTGGCCAGAGGAGGCCGGCTGTGTCCATCAGTGATCCAAAGACTGCATTAATGCTGAGTTTAGGATTAGGGCTTTTTGCTCACAACGCTTCATCTTTTAATAATCTTGTAGGAAATGTCTTGCCATAGCAAGTGTGTTTGACATTCCTGAGCCCTTGTTGAATGAAATTAAGAGAACTAACTTGGATTTTTCCTGAGCTTGCTACAGGGTAACTCCAGCCCAGATGATAGCAGAGGAAATTTATTGAGAAGCCTGTCCAAAACCCATTAGTATCTTTGATAAGTGTTTTCAGTAATGCCTTCATCAGGGACCATGTGTTTCTTTACACTTCTGCTGACCATGAAGGTATAAAGAAACACATGATCCCTGATGAAATGCATTACTGAAATGCACCTCAGTCAGCTGTGAAGGTACATTATAACACAAAACACTTCCTATGAATGGTTCTCTCCTTCTACATCTCATTGTGTCTAACAAAACCCCTTCTTACAAAGTAGTCTTCCCAAACTTGACCAAAAGATGGGCATTACAGGCTGTCTGACTGTTGGTCCATCCACAGAAAGGCAAAAGGAAAGGAGACACAGTTAGAGGTTGCAGATTTTTTTTCCTCCTTGATCTTCTTTTGTGGGTCAAAATTCACATAGTCTTCCCATGGAGTGATGTGAACCCCTTGCCTGTAACCTCACAGGCAGAAAGCAGGCAGAACCAGGGCTGAGCTAAATGAGATCTAGCTCATCTCTCCTGGTTTTTAAACCTTCTGCATCCCAGCTGGCCCCATCCCCCTGATTTTTGGGGTCATAGGAAAATGGGCTATAAGCATTTAGACTGTTTCATAGGCTCTGGCTTTCCCCAGCATCATCATTGCCTTGTTCTGCATCAAGGGGCAGAAGCTCCCTCATCACATCCCTTCTCAGCGGCCAAGCATGGCTGTGGCATGACTCTGCTCCTGTGCCTGCTGCCCTGCCCAGCTCAGCTGCAGCCTTGCACATGCCTTGGGTGCACTAGAGCAGCAACAAGCACCAAAACACAGTTTATTGGAATCTGACATCTGTTGTTGTTGGGCTTTTTGGGTTTTTTTTTTTTTTTTGTTATTTTTTGTTTTCTTTTCTTTTTTTAAAATTTTCCTTGTGATTAAATGATTCAGCTTCAGAGGATGGGCCCTGGTGTATGTGTTACTTTATTTATCCCTATTTGGGATAGGGATGGAGGGGAAGGGAACAAGCACCCAAACAATGGGCAATCTGTATTGAAAAACATTTAAATATTTAAAATGTCAGATCTGTTTCAGTGTTTCGTTAATAGGACACATCCACAATGGCTCATGAGTATATGGATTCATGTTTAAGACTAAAACAAGCATTTCTCATAGAGATGGCTGGAGCATCTGCCACTCTTCTCTAGTCCTCATGACTGAGCGGTTAAATAAGAAGGAGCCATTCAGCATCTGCCAATTGTGCTTTTCCAGTGACCTTTCAAAAAACCGAATTCTTTTTGACTAAAAATAAATTTTACATTACCAAGCCAATGAGGCAGACTTCCCTATGTATTTTGAATAACATTGTTGTTTTGAAATGTCTCTTGGCTCCCATGTAACAAAAGCCTGATGTTAAAAAAAATGTGGTTGAAGTTGGTTCTGATTATTGGCTGATATTCAAAACACAGTAAGACAGTTGAGCTTCTGTGCTATCCTGTGACATATCATCATTAGCACCTCATGAAATGAGGGGAAGGGAGAATAAAATCACCCAAGCATTTCTGGAAACCTTCTTTGAGCTACTTTTTTTATTCAGGAATTTTTACTTTCAGAGCACCTCTGTTGCAGACTATTTCCCCATAATGACGTGTCTAGACTTTGATGGAAAAATTTCCAGGCAGCTCTTATTTCTCAGTCTTCTTTTCTCTTTCCATCCAGGGGCGAGCAGTTGGTGTGGTGATGACGATGTCCAAAATGGGAAACAGACTCTGAACTGAGCCAGTTCCTCGAGGAAAGCCTTTCCTTTGGGGGTTTGATCTGCACAGATATGCATATACATAAAAGCCTGACCTGAAGTAGGATGGTCCTTAAAGGAAGAAATCAGTAGCAGAGGCAAAGCTGCAGAAGCAGGGAAAAGGCAGGGTAGGATTTTGAAGGTGCCAGGGTGTAATGATTTGCTTTCTCAGTTTCTGGCACACCACAGAGTTCTTGAAGAGCTTTCAGAGGCAGTTACATGAGCTGGTGTGTCTGCATGCAGAACCATGCTCCCAGACTGGAAACTGGGATCCCAAAAGTGCAATTCTTGCTTTATATCTGTGCATAAAAATGCAATTGCAATATGTGCCTGTTAAGTCACTGTTATTTAATTTCAGATGTTTCTTTTACAATTTACAGACTATTTCTTAAAGCCAGAGCAATTCTGTTGTGTCTTTTGAAATTTCTAAATACCTTCAAGATAAATCAATTTTCTTGGCTTTTGTGAGACCCAGATGGCAGGATGACAGATCTGCTAGCCTTGCAAATGTAGCTTTTTTTTTTTAATCAGGAAGAAACAGTACTATATGGTAGTGATCTGTGGTTGCAAACTGACCATGCTAAATGAAGAAGGGAGGAAAAGTGACTTCTCTCAGCTGTGCTTAGTTAAGAGCTCAGCCTCTCATTTTCCTATTATTTGGCTTTTCTCCAATTCCTTTGGTTTTGAACTGTTCTTTCCCCCCATAATCGGACTGATATCATAGGGATTTGCATGGAAACGGATGGCCTCAGCTCATCTCAGTGCCAGAATTACAACATTCTCTTGTTCCTAATGGAAAAGAAGATGTAAGATTTCCAGACAACCCCAGTTCATGGGGTGAGTGATTTTCTAGCCTATATGCAGAGCCTAGTGTGATGCCTCCATCTAATTTCATGAAACCAGATGAGAAACAGAAGGAAAAAAAAAAAAGTTAGTGTGGTATGTGCATGGGTAAGTGCTAAGCAGGCCAGTGTTTCTCTGCTGCCCCATGAGGCCTTGCCTCTGTCACCTTGGTTGTGTGAAGAAAAAGACCCCAAGATGCTGAGTTTTCCCCAAAAAGGAGTAGAACCACTGTTGTTTTGGGGCCCTACAGTGACCCTCTGATGTGTCAAGCACCCTACAGACACAAGCAAGTATCAACAATGGTTTCTAAGTTGAGCTGAAGTTGTTTGGTGCAGTATCCAGTCCTTTTGGGGCTTATTGGTTTAAAGGAAGGTTGACCCCAAATTCTGCTACCCAAAGTGAACCATTCCTCCTCCATCTAGCAGCAGGTGAAGGGAGGTCCAGGAGATGCTAGGACTGATAGAATGAAACCCCTCTAAAAGCCCTCTGGCTTGGGTACCCTCATTTGGAACCATCAAAGGAGGGCTGACAGAAATGGATCCTGGACCACTTTCAGATATGCCAGATAGATGGATTATAGTGTTAGTGTCATTCATCCAGAGGGAAGAAGCTGATGGATAGGCCATGTGTATTTTGGCCCTTTTAGCACGTATACTTTCTAGACAAAGCTTTGGGGAAAATAAACTGCTTTTAATGGAAGCTTGCTCAAACAACACCCAAACACTGACACAAATCTCTACGTGGCAAGTTTGAATCTACCTGGCTTCTTGGGCTCACTCCTTCAGAAACTAAGCTTCAGTGAAAGCAGTGAACAAGTGTTAGTGTGATGCTCCCGCCTGATGCAATGTGAAGCAGCCGATGTAGGAATGTGCACCAGAGAGCCAGCTCAGTAGAAATCAAGATCTACTTTAGCATCAAATTATGTATTCTCAGCTTTTAGAGGCTTGGCTTCAGGCCATTTTTTTCATATTTAGCTCACTCTGTGCTTTAACTGGAGCTGAGAAAGTTGCTGACTCCATCCTGTGAAACCTCAGCTGCTTGGATGAGGAGCAGACCTGACTCACTGCCAGCATCATGCTCAGACTTACTGCCCGCTCTAAAGAAACTGAGCTCCTGTGCCTGACCCTGTGTGAGAGCCTCTCCCCACCTGCAAGCCAGATTAACCCAAATCTCTACCAGTTCTAGGAAAATTACATTGGCTTGAAATAATGGGCTTGACGTGCGTCTTTTCCCTGGGTGCCTAAGCTTGAGTGGATGGTTTTTCCTCCTACGTGAACACAGGTGTTCTCTCTTTGGAAAGCATGCTGAAACAGTAGATCCCATTTATGGTTTTTGTTCTGCTTCCAGCCTTGGGGGGTAGAAGTTGCTTCAGTGAAAGGAAATAGAGCTTTGAGGTGTGCATGGGCAGGACTCCTCCCTTGTTCTTGGGGATGCTAAAGTTGCTCAGTATCTGGGGCTTTTTGACTGTTGCGTATGCAGGGACTGAGAGCTTCAGGCCAGAGGTTTGTCCTTGCCACCATCCTGACATGAAGGGGGTCACTGAGGAATGTGTGCTCCTCCTGCAGCTGCTGAGATCCACCCCCAGATCCACCAGCATGCACAGCAAAAGGGTCTATTTCCACAAGTGTCAAAACTAGGAACAGCACAGTGTGTATTTACGTACTATGTGTAGGTGCTTTCTGGCTTCTTTTGGAGACATTTTCTCTGCCCTCAATTCATTTTCTGGTCTCCTGCCTCCCATGCTCTCCATGGTTGCTCCCAGAATCCCCCTCTCCTGTGCCTGCCCTGATGAGTTCCTCCTGCTCCCAAGACGCGGGGCTGGCAGGCTCCTCTGCGGCTGGAGGGATTGGCCTTGGCAGCTGCACAAGAGCTGGGGTGGTGCAACTTGGGTGCCCTCCAGGCCCCTGACTCACTGCAGGGGGGCAACCACATCCCTCCTGGGGAGCTGACCTGATCCAGTTTGAACTCCAGGCCTCTTTCTGTCCATTTTTGGGTTTTAGGATTTAGAGAGGATGAAGAGCTCTCTGAAACGGACCAGGACTGCAGATGGACATCGCCACTCCCCTCCATGGCATTTACCACCTGCCCTGTTTGGGAGAGGCATTGTGGATATTTTTCTCTGCCTGGTCATCTGAGTGGTGTTGCTTTGGCATGACTCAGGAGTGATGGACTTTGCCTAAAGATTCCCTGCAAGCATGCATCCCTCTTCTGAAAGAATATGACTCACTGGAGGTTTACCTCCCCCCTCTTTAGTGCAGTCCACAGCTGTGATTCCCTTTGGAGCCTTTTTCGGGTTTCTTTCACTGCAAAACACAGGTTGATTTTGAGAAGTGGGTCTGTGTGTCCTGGGCCAAATTCTTCCCCCATGCAGTGTGTATGGGCCAAGAAGCTCAGATCCCTGCAGGCCACATCCAAGTTCTCTATTTTGTATCGAGCTCTCATGTCATACAGACATTAAAAGGTGCTGTCACAGGCATTTACTCTGATTTTCTTTGCTTAGCTTAGCATATACCTCAGGGTTCCCTGCAGTGTTCTTCTCCAAGCTCTTAGTCTTTGGCTGGTTGAGGACACAGGACTGTATCCAAGATCTGAGGTGGAGATCTGTTTCTGTGACTGAATATTGGCAGCAACTGATCATAACTGATCTTTCCAGTGCATGGAAAGGCTTCCAAGGAGATTCCAGCTGACTCCACCTGGTCATCTCCAATGCACCACATAGAGGGGATCTAAAACTGTAGCTATTTTGCTATCCTTTTTTTTTGCATACTTGTTTAAGTAGTTGCATCTCATTTAATTGTGTTTTTCTGGATAGTTGATCTGATTATTATTTTATTACATATCTTGCTGCCTTTGCTATGCTTTTCATGTTTTGTCCCCTCATTTTTATCTTCTGATGTCCACATTCCAAGGACCTGTGCTTCTGCCTGAAAACAGGTTAACCTTGGACAGCAGATGCTTGCTCTTTTACCCCAAGGTCCCAAATCACCTCTGGCGAAAGTTGCCTGCAGATTAGAGCTCAAGCTCCTCATCTCCCCCATTTGTGACCAGAAATGCTCTAGTACCTTCTCCAGCCCCCTCATCATCTGTCTCAGATTTCAGTGCATCAGAAAGGGAGGCAGAAAAGCTCTTCAGACCACCCCAGCACTCCAGCTATAATTTTTTCCTGCCAGAACCAGTTTGTACTGATTTAGCAAAGCTTTTAAAGACCTTAGAAACTGCTGGTCCAAGGCTTGCCCCTCTGTGGTAAGGAGACTCACGCAACAAGGAGCCTTTGAGGATGTGCCCAACGAAGAAGGTGCAAACACTTGATGGTGAACATTATGAAATCTGGAAAGCATTTTAAAAGGACATTTAAATATTTATCAATGACAGAGTGGCTCAAAGAATTGCCTGGGGAATAGCTCCCGGTCCCACTGCTGAAGTGCTGTTTGTTAAGAAAGGTCAAATAGCAAACTGCTGAGGACATACACACCGAGCCAAAAGTCATGTTCTCTTTCACGACATTGTATCTGATCTGCTCAGGTCAAACAGTCATCCATGTGTTTGTCTGCCTTGCTGAGACAAGAACATTTTAGGAAGCTAAAGCTAAAGTTATTACAAGTATTCAAAACACATCAAGGAGACTCCAAACTGTCTCAAACCTGATTTCAGGGCAGACATCAGAAGTTGTTACAGAATTTTAATCCTTTGCTTGACTTGTGTCATGCTTTTAAAACTTTTCCTGAAACCAGAGATGCTGGAAGCTTCACTTAAAAAGAAGGGGGAAATTTCACCTATATGATTTCAAAGCAGACCTCTGAATAAAAAGCAAGGGCTCCAAAATCAATGAGTTTAAGCTGAGAAGTGGAAAAAGAAGGGTTTCTTCAGATATAATCAGCTTAAGCTTGGTGGCTCTGACTTTACCAGGTGCTCTGTGTTTGTTGCTGTTCACTAGACAAGTTTCTTTCTGAAATGCTGTAGGAACTTCTCAGTTTGCTCTCTTTTAATGTGACATTTAAGGAACTGGACAGTAAGTAATTCTGGACTTCAAATAAGCCCCTGATTTCACTTTAGGCTTTTCAAGCAGATGTTGTGACAGGTGCATAGGTCCATGATAAGCAGTGACAGTCATACAGATATTTCCAGCTATTTTTTGTAGCCTCCTTGTAGCTCTTCCACAGCATAATGACATAATTCTCAAATCTCAAATATTCCCTAATCATGATAGAGTAATTTTGGATTCATTATTTAGATCAGATAACATGAAGAAATTATTCACTATGAGGGTGGTGAGGCATTAGTACAGGTTGCCTAGAGAATCTTTGAATGCCCTGTTCCTGGCAGTGTTCAAAGTCAGGTTGGATGGGACTTTGAGCAACTTGGCACAGTGGCAGGTGTCCCTGCTCATGGCAAGGGAATCTTCTGGAGTTCTATGCTGCAAATCACACGCAGCCCCTTCTTGCCTTCACCATAAATACAAACCAATGCCTCCCATAAGTTTCCCAGAAGGTCAGGAGCTGCACTGTCATCTCACAGGAGCTCCCACATCTGTTAATTGGTTAATGAGACTTCACAGCTTTTTCCAAGCTCAGAAATGTAAAACGACTTTCTGTGAGTCCTGCCCTGTGCATTCCTTTGCAGCGTTACCATTGCCTTTGCCAGAGGTAAGGTACTTGTCTACCTGCAAAGGCAGAAGCTGAAAAAGCTCTTGGTGGGAGAGAGTACTGGGTAAGGGGTGGAAAGAGTCTGGTGAAGGAAGACTTGGTGGTAAAATTATTATTTTTTTACAGGCAAGAGCAGCTGACAAATCCATCCCGTCTGTGCTTTTTGTGCGGCATTACAAAATTAGAAAGTTGTTTTTCAATGAACATGAAACTGCTGAAGAACAGAAACTGAAGTGCTGTAAATAGTGCTGGGCTCTTTGAAGCCACAAAGAAGAGACTGTTCTGCTGGGAGATGCCAGGCCTGGGAACACGGGTTTCCTTTGTCCGTGCGTCATTATGCAGCAGCTGGCGTGCGCTGAGCACGACTCCCAGACTTGCTTGTGCTGCTAACTCAGGACAAAGAAGAGACAGTGGCTGCCTGGCAGTGGTGGCCAAGAGAATTCTAAGTCCTTCAATCCACCTGGCTCAATGGGGCAATGGTCCTCTATGGATACAGGTGGTAGGGTAAAGAAACGGTCTGCATGCAAAATTTGCTCAAATTATCAGAGATAATTGTTTCTCAATTGTTTTTTCAATTGTTTTGTCTTAGGAGGCATAATGAAATCTGAGTTCTTTCTTTTAGGAGATACAGTTTAGTTTCCAATGTCTTTGCCACCAGTGCCAGTGGGTTTGGCACTGGGGAAGGTGGCACCTGACATGAGCATCCCTGTAGGTTGTTCACGACTCCTGAAAACAGCATTCTGGTGCCCTGTTTGAGCAGTTTGGCTTAAAATGCAGCCGAGGAAGCAACAGGCACCGATGGGGTTAGTTCTGAACCTGGCTGAAACTTCTCCGTGGATACACCCCAAGGGAAAATCATGGGGTACTTTGCCTGGATGCAACTCCCCAAAAGTGTCACTTAGTAAGAGACAGTTGATCTGAGCCCAAACGCATGAGACAGCTGTAGAAGGGGAATTTAGACCCCAGCCTACATCTCTGTCTCATCTCTGGGATGGATGGTGTCTCACCTTGAAACTTAGAGCTGTTTTCTTCCACCAGTTGTCCATGGCTGGGCCTCAGCTTTGCACAGCCACTGCTTGGCTTTTGGTGTTGAAATCCCATTGACCTTCAAAAGAGCCCCAGATGAAACCCTAACAATGTTTTTAATAAAGGTGTTGGCTCTGAAGGGTTTTGTCTCATGTATCTCATGCCAGATAATGGCACAAGAGATGCTTGTAAATGGGAACTTTATTAAACTTTATTAAAGAAGTCACAGGAGCAAGGGCTGCACCTTTCAGCCTTGCCATGGGAGAACCACTGCAATAAAGCTTAGCTTTGAAATTAAGCTATGGAAAGCAGGTTTAACCACTCACTGTGATTTTATCACATGTGTATGCATGGAAACATTTTCTTAACTAATGAACATATGGTGAAGTTGTTAATTGATTGTAGGTGCCTGAGAGCCTCCATGCATTGCACTGATTAATTGCCTGCTCAGATTTTAGCCTGTGAATGGCTGCAGGAATGAATGCCTCGTGGAGTCAAGCCTGAGGACAGACAACCACAAAACAAGAGGGTTAGGCACAGTTTCACCAAGGAACAGTAGCCAAGATCTGTGAGGAAAACCTGCCAAGATCATCAGCTGAAGTAAGTAACTCAAGAAGGAGCTGGGCAAGTTTCCAGAGCTGCAGAGTATGAGGTAAAGCCATTAACAGGATTTTTGGTTTTAAGATAATGAGAGATTGGTTAGTGATTGGGATTTCCTGGACTCCTGAGGCTTAGGAAATACTAGAAATACGGATGTGGAAGGCTGGCCTTGGGAAAGTGGGCTCAGGGGCTGTTCTGTGCTAACAACCAGCCTCCCCTGGCCCAGTGCCCTGCAGAAGGAGGTGCCTGGCAGGATCTGTGTCATGTTGGTGTTCCCAAAGACAGGGGAAGGGTGGGCTGCCCCATTTGGCCTGGCATTTGACAGCCATGGGCCAGCAGCTGGTGGTCTGTACCCAGAGGAGGCTGGAGTTACCCCAAAGGCAGAGGGTCTTTCAACTATTTTTATTATATTTCTCCTTCTTCCAGTTGTTTGGAAAAGGAGGTTGTGCTTTTCAGGGACAAAACTCACGAAACCAGACAGTGACAACAAGAAGACAATGGGGTGTCTGCTTACAAATTGAGTCTCTTGGGGATTTAATGCCAAACTCTGCTCTTGCATTTGGAGAAGCCGTAGAGAATATCTTTAATTGTAAGGGGTTTCCAGCAGTGTTGTGGTGAAAAGAAGGAGGATTGCATAAAAATGAATTGACTGTAGCTTCTAAGTCCAAGCAAAAACGGTCAGTGTGTGCTGGCACCCTGTTGAGCAGCCAGCATCAAGAGCTTGAATGATGATGGATTAACCATTTTACTGAGCTTCTTATTTGTTTGTGCCCTTAGGTTCCTCCTGTATATGGGGAATGCTGGGGGCTGGAGCTGACCCTCTCAGATCCCACCAGAGATCTGCCACTGTGATGCCCTTTGGCGCACAGTGGCCCCTGAGTCTGGGAGCTAACATGTTTGCTATGCCCACTAGGAGAGGGAAGAGGACCCCCAAAGTCCTCTGACTGCTCTCTTCTTGATACTTTAAAAAAAAAAATACACATGAGATACAAATAGCATAAATTAACAAAGCCCATCAGCCTAAATGAAGAGAGCTATCTTCAGGTGGGCCTGCAAGATGGACCTGGACTTTTCCTAGAGCATCTTGTTGAAATTAGATTGTGTGAATCCTGGTACAAACATGTACCATTGCCTCTGGCTGCGCAAGGGTTAATGTGATTCACTGTATGTCTCATGCCTTTAAGTTTTTTCCATAAGCAAATGAACATTGCGAATCTCTTGGCATGCTTTGCAGCAATCACCACCAGATCAAATAAATAATAATAAGATATAACTAGCTTTTCAGAAAAGGGTTAAACCACACTACCAGCTGTGTCTTCACAGACACCACGGCATCTGAACTGCAGATTGAAGTCATGTTCAAATCCCATCTGTAATGGAACAAGTTACTTGTATGCTTATGCACAGAATTTCTGTCTTTGACTCCCTGAGGAGTTTGCTTCATCTTGGTATTTTTCAGTGTTAACCAAGGCTCCATGACTGATGGATACTTGAGAGTTTCAGTTACTAGAAAGGGATACTCAAATACTTAAATATTTGTATGCATTAGCCCTTGTTAAATTAAAACTGTTTTAATCATGGGTTTGTTGCAAGAATCTTAATTCCTGTCTTGACTTAATGTAATCCTGTACCATAATACTTTAATGCTGAGAAAGCCTCTGCCTGTTCCATTTTCCCCCATCCTTTCTTGTAGGGGCTTGGGAGCACACTGGTACATCCTCCTTGTGTGGACAAGGCTGGCTGATTAGCAGCCACGTGAAAATATCAATCAATCATCAATAAGGTTAAAACCAGCAATTTCTTCCTACCTGCAGTGATCCTGCTGAAGCAAGAGATAAGAAATGGGAAGGAATGGTGTAGGATGGGACCTGTCACCCTAAGGCAGTAGAGGACAATGTTAGTGGCTACATCACTCATTAGGGACATGGTGGAAAGTTAGCAGCAGTAAGTACTGCAGCCTGGAGGGAACTGGAGATTCAGGCCTGGAGACTGGTCCCTCATGGGTCCAGATCCACCCAAAACTCTGGAGATTAAAAAAAAAAAAATTAAAAATGGACTGAACAAATGAAGCTTGCCTAGTTTTGGACCGAGTCTGAAATTTGAGCAATTCAAAGGGGGTTGGTTAGGGTTTCTTTTTAAAGCTATGAAGTGCTGAATTCCCGTTTTGAGGAAAAATGACTAAACTTTGACCTTCATTGCCTTGCCAGTCCAAGTTTCCCACATTTACACACATGCTTTTCCTAGAAGAACTCATCCAGAGGAACAGTGTGCCTTTTGTTAGGAACAGCCAGCTGAGTTGAATAATGCTGCTTTCAGACCCCTCTGTGGCACGGAAAGAGCTCAGTGCCCTTTCGGTTTGCTGTCTCCCATTTCCTCAAGTTAGGCTGGGCTTTGCAGGCTGTGAGCTGACAGACAGGAGGCCTCAAGCCCTCTGAAGAGGTGTGTTTGTTTTCTGAAGCATGCACTGTGCAGGTCTCAGCTGAAAGCCGAGGGAGATGCTGCCCTGCAAAGCCTGGGCCTCCAAAGGGTGGCTGGGGAAGAGCTGCTGCGTGGGATGAGGAGACACCAAGTCTGCAGTCTGACACCTACTCAGAGTCACTGTCCACAGCACTCTAGAGGAACACAGGATAGAAAAGGCCTCTTTTTAGGGTCTCTTCTGTCTCAATCTATAGGTGTGCCTGGGCACACTTTTCCTGTCAATTTGCTTTTGTTTGCATCAGCTTGGCTTTGACTTGTTTCCTGCCTCTTTCTAGCAAGCCCCTCAGCATCTATTTCTGTTCTCATTTATTTCAAAAAATAACTTCACTCCTGATTGCCCTTTTCATTTTTGGTGGTGGTGGTGAAAGGAAGGATCTTATCCCTTTTTGTTTTTACAGAGAATCACCACTGCTTCCTTTGTTTTTTTTTGGTTTTTTTTTTTTCCCTCCACTCTGCAAGTGAGGCACACTAATGAGGGCACACGCCAGTGCTCAGGGAGGAAGCTTTTAAACCTCCCCATGTGCTGGCTCCGATTTGTGTAACGGATTTAGGAGCAGGTGTGCCGTGTGGAGGGTGCAAACAATGCCTCAAAAAGGCTCATGGGACAGTTCTCTGCAAGGGTCATACTTAGCTGTCAGTGCAGAGATCTGCTGCAGATGCTTGGTGTACATTATAGTGCCTTGCTTTAGCAAACCACTTGTGCAATCTTTTAGCCAAACCATCTGGATGAGGCTGAAAAGGGAGAGCAGGGTCTTGTGGAGGGGGCTTGCAGGTGCCAGTGGGTGAGATTTAACTTCTGTAAAGGGCCTGTGCATCTGTCTGGCAATCCTGAGATACCCCTTAGGAGCTGCACTAAACAGGAAGAATGATTTAAATAAAGACTAATGGGCTGTGAGCTGCTTTTGACTAAACACTGGGATCTTTCTGCTGCTTTGTAAATAATTCAGATGCATTTATGGGAATGTTTTGCTTATATTTTATGTTTCCAAGTATTGGATTAACTCTAAGATGCTTATTTTAAATTATATTGTGACCTTTGTCATTATCTAGTTCAAACGGAATGATTTATCTGTGATAGGCATTTGGATAAAAACTCACAGTTGATGAGAATTTAAAAGCAGTGGAGAAAGGACACTCTATGTTTACATTGCATTATAAACTCCTTAATGACTTCAGAGCTTTAATAAAATAATTGATATTTCTCTGCACCCAGTGCACAAGCAGCATTAATGCTGGCCCATGTTTGGGTATGGATGCTGTTCAGCAGGGTTTGGCTCTTGAGCGTTGGAGTATGGAGCTTCTGCTGTGTTAATCCAGATCTTGTGTATTTTAAGACCTTTTGCTTCCAACTTGTCCTGCTGCAAAAGACCAGACCCCACAGGCTCCTTGATCTTACAGTACTATTTGCAGCAGCAGAGAGGAGTGATTTGAGGGGATGACGATATTTTTTTTGAGTTAGTGCTAAAGGAGAGTTTTGAGGTCTTAAGTACACTATAATACAGAGGAAAATCTGCTCTTTTGTGGGCATTGAGACCTTCTTAAGTGCAATGGCAAATTTTTTACACTTAAAAATGTAAGCATGAGGGAGAATTAAGGCAACTTCTTAAAAATTTTTTTCAGTGTTACTTCCAGTGACTGCCCCCTACTTCACTGCTCCACTAGTTCGTGCCTGCTCAGTGCTCAGCTACAACCTTTGCAGCAAATTTTTGAAATCCCAGCAGGAGCAGGAAACAATCTCTGTCATCTTCAAATGAGACGATAACAGCAGAGAAGTCAGTGATGACACGGGGAGCAGCTGCAGTGTGGCAGGCCTGTGTGCTCCAGGTCAGCACGGCCCTGGGCGAGCGTGGGCTCCACTGTTGGCTCTTCCTAGTATGATTGCTGCCCTCAGATACCAACTGACAGCCAGTTTAGAACATCTCCTCACTAGGGGCTTGCTTGCCAACCTGTGCCTGCCTGCTCAGCCCTTATCCCATGAAATCTGTGCTTAAGCATAAATATGGTCCTTCTCCAGGGTCTTAATAGCAAATGTATTGATGAATGTGAGGTCCCTTTTCCTCTTGTATCTGGCTTGCTTTCTTGTGTCACACTGAAAGTGGGTCATGTCAGAAAACTGAGGGAGTGAGGAGGACTATGGCAGCTGTATCAGTACTCTGATTTTGCTGTTTTGTTCACATTATAGGACTTCTTTCTAAGGGGATGCAGTGAGGTACTCAGTCCCCAGTACAGCAGAGAAGGAGGACAGAGTTTCAGTGTTCCCTGTTCACCCTCCTGAGGAAGGCCAAGGGGCCTGAGGACAGCAGGAGTGGTGGAGACCTGCAGAGCAGTTTCTCGGACAGGAAAAAAAGATATGGTCATTTTGGGGCATCAAAATTCTGCCCCACTTTCTGCTGCTGAATGCAGCACTCAAGGGGACCATTCTTGCTTCTAACAAAATGCATTTCTTTAGAAACCTCAAACTTATTTATAATTATCAGTTTGGAATCCAAAGTAGGTGACCTCGCAGATGTTAAACCAATTCAAGCTGAAATGCAGATGTTGGTGCAGATGGCATGGAGCATGATTTAGTCATGACGACAGGAAAAATATGTGGGACACCATTCTTTATATCACCCTTCAGTATAACACATTTTCCTAACCATGAATGTTATTTGTGGAGTTTTTCCAGACCACAGTGTGCATATAATATTTTCATCTTATTCAGCCTGGCCAGAGTAGTTAATATAAAACATTCATTTAATGATTTGAGCTGAAAAGGCTGTTTCTAAGAAGGGGTTTTGTATCAAGTCTTGATATAAAAAGAACTTTTTTCTTCATATTTGTGAGATGCGTTTAGTTTATAGGCACTGAGTGAATATTTCCACGCTCAGTAAGAAGTTCCAGGGACCAGTAAATTTTGCCTTGTGCTAGAATGGAGTTGTATGTTTCTAAAAAGAAAGCAAGCTTCTGCAATTTGTATGCAGGGAACATAGATGTTGTATTCTACTCCCTATGCCACTGTTCCATGAGGTTAACAAGCCTCAATTGGTTCTGAGCACGTGCCTGGGAAGTTTATTTGATGCTTGCTGCTGAGGAGGAGGCTTAAGCACAAGAGCTGAAGGGCCGAAGCCTGAGGCTCAGCCCTCATGGCTCTGATGTGGTGCCGACCTTGGCTCTGAGCCTGCCCATCCTCAGCCAGGGTGGGTTTGTGCTGCTTGGTGCTCACAGTGGGGCTTGGCCAGGACGTGGCAGCACCTCGCTGCTGCTCTGTGAGCCCAAAGGGCCTGCCCTGACCCCCCCCCTCCTGCCCTCTCATTGGGGCAATTCTGCTGAGGCTGTGCCTGGTAGATCTTTCTGGCTACTTCATCTGCTTTTCTCACCTCATCCTGATTGCACCTGCTTTAGTGCTCAAAGTCAAGACAGTTCAGAAAGCTGAGCAGGTTGAAAATGAGGAATTTGTCCTTTCTTCCCTTGCTTGCTCTTCCTCCTTGTTTCTTTTGGAACTGAGGGAACTCTGGTGCCAGATTACAGCCAGCTGGTAGGGATCCACAGCCTCAGGCAACCAGGGTCTGGGTCTAGCTCAGCCTGTCCAAAGAAAAACTGTATGTGATGGCTGAAAAAAACAGGGTCAGTATCNTGGCTGAAAAAACCAGGGTCAATATCTGAGAATTTTTTTCTTTCTTATTTTAAAATTTTTAATTTTTTATTTTATTTTTTATTTTTACATTTACAACTCTCAATGTATTTACTGCAATGAGGTTTCTCTCTTGACTAGGATCACACTACAAGTACAGCAGTAGATCTGTGTTCTGATACACAGAATTTTTCTGCAGGCAGTCATGCCAGATGTTCAGGCTAAGGATGTTGAGAGTAATGTTAAAGTATCTGGTTTTTAAAAGTAGGTTTTCATTTTCATATGCTTAATTGTCCTCTCAGAAGGTGGAGAATAGATGGTAATGAAAACAAAGTTATTCAAATTGTATAATTTTGAAAAAAACAGTGACCAGCACCTTCATCCTGAAGAATATTGAATCTCTTCTGCAATCTTCCCACATACACTTACTTCCCAGAAAACATAGTTTATTTAAAAACATTTTATTCAGTGACAATGCTGTGCACATTGACACAGCAATCTCAAAAACAAAACCACTTCTGAATTAGGCAGTTTGTTACCTGTTTATTTTGGTTGTGTAAAGCCTGTCTCCTAGAAGAGAAAATCCTTCAGCTGAACAGTTTGCTTTGCAAGCTATTTTTTTGTAGGGGAATTTGTTTGCTACAAATTGTTGTAAACAATTTCACATGCTTGAATGAGACATCACCTGCATTTGCTCTGATTGAAATCTCATCTGCCTGGACTTTCTGGTTTCTTTTTTAATTTTTGCACCAAAGTTAAATAAGCATCCTAAATGACTGTGTAGTGTTACTAACTGGCTAGTGGGTATGAGCACATAACATATAGAAACAGAATTAGACCAAAATCTGCATTACAAGAGGTAATTAAAATCACTGCTGCTGATGTGACTAATGCTATTAAAGCATTAGTGATAGGTCAGGCCCTGCTCCAACTGGCAGCTCTATTCATTTGCTGAAACAGGGCCTGTCCATAAAAACTGATGAGTGCAAAAGTGCCTTATTAAACTGTGAGAAGAGATTAAAAAATACCTTAACATGCTTTCAGAGGGGATGAGTGACACACAAAGCTGGTGCCTGAATTGCAATGGGAGCAGCCATTGGTGCAGCCGTTAGCCAGACAAAGCCATGTTACTCTTAAGCATTCTACTAATTAAAAATAAATGCATATTAGGAAGCTCTGCAAATCTCAGGAACATGAAAGAGGAGTGTTTGCTGAATTTTTGAGCAGTGAAATAACACTGCAAGTCCTGGTGAGACAGGGAAAAGCACAGTTGCTGCTTTGATTTCCCTGGGGTAGTGATGGGCATTAAAGCAGGTGAGAGATGTATAGCCTGGGGAAAATTTTGCCCTGAATTTTTATGATTTAGAGAGACACTGTCAGGTCAAATATGCTCTGCAATGAAATGTTATTAAAGCCAAAACCCAAACCCTTTCTTTCTGAACTGAAAATTTTTTAAAACTTTCACTCATTTCTTCTCCCTTTCTCTCTAAATCTACTGCAGTACCTCTTCCCCTCCACTTTTGACAGAGCCTACCTGCAGTGCTGCATCCACCTCTGAACCCCAGCACAGTAAGAACATGGAGCTGTGCGACTGAGTCCAGAGGAGGGCCACAAGGAGAATCAGGGGGCTGGAGCACCTCTCCTGTGAAGACAGCCTGAGAGAGCTGGGGTTGTTCAGCCTGGAGAAGAAAATGCTCCAGGGAGATCTTACAGCACCTTCCAGTACCTACAAGGGGCTCAGGAGAGCTGGAGAGGGACTTTTTACAAGGGCATGTAGACAGGGGGGAATAGCATCAAACTGAAAGAGGGCAAGTTTAGAAGTTCCACCCACTCCTACCCACCCTCATGGCCCTGCCTGGCCCTGGACCTGGCTGTCTCAAGGAACAGGGTCCAAGGAACGTGAAGTGAGACCCAACAGGTATCTCCTGAACCAAAAAATAAAACCAAACATTACAGAAAGTTAACTAAATGATGTAACTGTAATGAAAGGTAACTGTCAGTGATACTTATACATAAAGTATAATTTAGAGGCATAATCTAGCAAAAGATTAAAAACTGGATTTATAATAGTTTTTTTCCCTTAAATAGCACTGACTTTTTTTATGATCAAGATGACAGTATTTTACTGCATGTAAATCTGAGGTGAGAAAGTTTACCCACACAGGTCATGGAGAAAGTGTACAGTACATTTGCTAATTAACTGCAAGAAAAAGCTTCTTTTTTCTCAAGACTGCTGGCAATAAATGTGTATGTGCTAAAGGAATTTCCATGTAAACACACACTTAGTGAGAGTCTTATTAATAATTCTTTATTGCATTTAGTATCGCATCATATGTTTACAGGACCAAGATATTTTGATTTTGAAGCACACTTCCCCTTAGTAGCAGCATCTGTGTATGTGCGTATACGTGCATTTGTCCCAACCAGGGATAACCTTCTCAACCTTCTCCTCCCAATTCCAAACAGGAACTTCATCTTCAATCTCTTTGTTTTCACATATGTATTTATGATAACAATGCTAACAAGACTTTGAAAAATGTCTTCCATCCCCTCTTGTCATAAAGAGTTGGAAAGCTGACCAGACTTTGAAACTCATTCTAAACAGGGGACATTTTTGATGCTCTGGTAAAGATTTCTTCTACAGGACTGGTAAAGAAGTAAAATAATGACCAGGATTAAAGAATGACCACCATAAGCTTTAAAAAAACAATGGCTGCATTTAATGAGACCAAATTAATCTGCCACCTCCCTGACACCGATACTGTTCAAGGTGCAGCTTGATCAACTTGCAGGACTGAGAGATATATTAAAAGAATTGCAATTCTTCCTTCAGATTTTTATAAGCAGTCTTCCTGAATGTTCTTTTATTCTGTTACTCTCTAATTAATATCAGCAAAGTATCAGTGATGATGTACATCCCCCGCACCAGCCTAATTAAATAATACATTCAATTCATCTTGTATTCCACTGTTCCCAAAGAACTACAAAATATCTTCTCTTTAGTAGATAAAGAGGAATTATCGCTTCATGGGACAAGCCAACTGCTTGAATCATAAAATAAGTCTTTACAACTAACTTGGATATTAAATACATTCTAACACAGATATCTTGCTAAAATACTTATTCCTCTTCCTTTCTTAAAAAATAACTTTGTCAGACCTAAATCTCTCCTCCAGTTTCACCTTCAAATGACCCAAGAAACTCAGACCATGAACACGCTTGTCTCCTGACTGAAGAGTCACTGCCGTGTGCCGAGGCCATCCCAGGGATTCTGTGTAACAGTGCAGAGGGTGCAGCATCATCGGCTGTGCAAAGGAGACACGGCAGGAATTCCCTCCTTGAAAAAGCTGCTTCTTGGGTTCTTAAGTGCATTTTGACCCTTTCCCTTTACTCTTCATAGGCAGAACTGAACCAATCTATTTTTGTGCTGTTTTACTTTCTACCAGTCACTTTCTCTAGCTCTGACAACTCGGAGGACCGTGCCTGATCAGATAATGAATGTTTACATGTGACGGTCAGGGTCAGTGTTTCCAAACTGTTCCATTGTTCCCAGCATCGGGGTGAAGCCCTGATGCCCATCAAGACAAGAAAGCAACAGGAGAGGAAGGAAAGATTTTCTGCCTGGCAAGAGCAGTCCTGTTTAAATCAGAAATGGAGCTAACCACCCATTCAAACATAAGCACACAAAACACTGACACAGATTGCCTGGATCTGCCTTGCACAGGATTACCAAATCCCAGTGAACCATGCTTAATGAAACAGAGTGAGATGATTCCGTAGTGCTGGCAACACAGCAGGCAGAGGAATGATCACAGACTGTCCTTTGTTTGTTTGTCCCTCTGGAAAAACATTCATTCTGTTGCCATCCTCTGCCCTGGCACAGCTCTTTGGATGTGCTAAGTTGCTTGAGAGATTCTGGGGGAAAATTTACAGCCTGGCCGTCATGTAGATTAGGGGTTTCTTGACTGATTAGAGAATCATATGTAGTTTATTAATAATTGAGTTATTATCCTCAGCTTTAGGGTTTGTACCTCCAGCAGGAGTGGGTTTCTTCTTTGAGTTCAGACCCAGTGACATCAGTGATGCTTAGGCACTTGACAACATGGTAGATGTGAAGATCTGCTGCAAAATCTGAGGGATCTCTTTGGTATCCATGGCAATAAAAGATCGACCTGCTGGTAGCGTCCTCTGCAGCCTAAGGAGCAGAATGAGGGACAAAACACAATTACCACCTCAAAATATCTTCCCTACCGCAAGACAGGATTCCTCACATTGCTGTCATCATGCTATTGAAGGTTTGAGAAAGCAACAGAGGGAGAAAACACTGAGAGCAGGTAGGGTACAGAGTTCCTTTCAGCAACACAAACAATAGTGTTTCCAGAGATTTCTAGAGATGTCCTCTTTCTGAGATGCCAGAAGTCCATTTTGAAGAAGGTACTGGTGCTCTCATGAGGCATCACCACAATTGGTCTGCTGAGGACAGCTACAGATTTACACTGGAAATGAAGATACTTATCCTAAATTGACTACTGTGAGCCCACAGCTCTTTCAGTTCAACAAGTCCAATGATTCTAACTGTGTTCTTTGTATTTCTTCTTTGACATTGCTGCAGATTACATGGAAATGTATTCTTCTGCCAATATTAACCTGACACATTTTTATTCACAGTTTAACCCACCCTTAAAAGACAAACTAGATGCATGCTACAAACCCCAACTCCCTCATGTCCAGTTAGCAGGCTTGGGATTTGTTTTTTCTCTGCTTTTTACATGACATTTTGCTCTATACTATTCCTCCAATGCTAAGTAAACTCTCACTTTTAAAATTTGTTTTAAAAAAAGCTGCAACAGAGAATCCCCTTCTCCTTCCCCCACAGCAATTACAGGAAGGCTTTGTCTAATTCTGCACTTCCACATACATAGAAATGCATTTCAGTGACAGCATTGTGTGCAATTTTCATACCCAGTGAACTACACCAGTATAAGCAGGATACGGTCAAAGATGTTTTTTCTTTTTGAAATTCCTATCAAAAGTAAAGGGACTTTCTGCCATTATATTATTCCAGATTGGATTTTCTTTAGATTATTAACACAGCTCCGATGTACAGACCTGCCGCCACAACTCAGGGTGTCTGTGTAATTGTATCTTTCAAAGCTTTACTGCTTAAAATGATCTACTTAGGGCCAACTCCCTTTCAGATTTCTCTCATTCTCCTCTAGTTGATAGACACAGAAACAGAAAAGACACTGTTGATATTTGCAGCTATACCAGGTTTTTGCTGCAGGTACTGGTCCTCAGTGGATGTGGAACCTGGAAGAACACCTAGGACAGAATTTCTTTTCTTCCCCTTGTGCCCAAACATTTTAAAATTAAATTACGTAGTAGAACTAAATCCAGGCATATTGTCTCAGACACTGCAAAGAATTCATGTCTCTAACAGAAGGGGAGTATCTAAGTAAAATTTTTGGCTGTTTGGAAGACCAATTGAGTCCAGTTTATTTTGTTTTAATCTGTTTTCTCAGGCCTGCGCACATTGGAACCATGCCATACTGTGCAATAACAAAGGCACCGCATCTCTATTATGATTACATGGTGACACTGCATAAGGGTATAGTACACATCCTGCAGCAGGAGGATGGCATCAGCTGCTCCCACTGGATGCACAGGATGCTCTGAACTTGCTGACTAGAAGGGATGTCTGCAGGATACGCAAGCCAGTTTCCTCCTTGACACAACTCAGCAGCTACAGCTTCTTGCCAGTACATTAATAATGATAATAGTAAAAAAAGATGGGTGAAAACTGGGATGTGACCCATTAATGTGCACTTGCAGCTTGGAAAGCAAACTGCACCCTGGCTTTCTTTCATCAAAAGCAGCGCAGCCAGCAGGGTGAGTGAGGTGATTCTGCTCCTCTACTCCACTCTGGTGAGACCCCACCTGGAGTGCTGTGTACAGCTCCTTGGTCCCCAGCACAGGAAAGACATGGACCTGTTGGAGCAGGTCCAGAGGAAGACCACAAAAATGGTCAGCAGGATGGAGCACTTCTGTTATGAAGACAGGCTGAGAGAGTTGGGGTTGTTCAACCTGGAGAGCAAAGTCCAGGGAGACCTTATTGAGGCCTTTCAATAAATACAGGGGGCTCATAAGGAGTTACTGAGGGTTTTTACTGGGCTCTGTAATGACAGGATAAGGTGTAGCAGTTTCAAACTGGAAGAGGGTAGATTTAGACTGGAGCTATGGAAGAAAATTTTGCAATAAGAGTGATGATGCATGGGCCCAGGTCATCCAGAGAAATTGCGTTTGCTGTATCTCTGGAAGTGTTCAAAGTTGAGTTGAATAGGGCTTTGAACAATGTGATCTAGTGAAAGACATCCCTGCTCATGGCAGGAGGGCTGGAATATATGATATGTAATGGTCCCTTCCAACCCAAACTGTTCTATGATTTTATGATACTATGACCAAAATCTCAGTGCAGAACAACAGCACGGGCAACTCACTGCAATAAAAGCATAATTTAGATTTGTGCTGAATAAAAGTAAACAGTACTAGGCATAAACTAAACATGCTTACCTATCTGCCTGGTCTCCCAAGGATCCTATAAATATGGTAAAAGCATTGACTTGAGTATTGGTGGTCAAGACCTGTGCAAACCTCGACGGTTGGATTCCGTAACGCTCGAGATTTGCGTCACTTAAGACGATAACAAAATACTCGTCAGCCTCCTCCTTGGCGATCTCCCGAATGGCGTGTTCTGTCCCTTCCAAGGTATGGTCTCCACTCATGCAGAACTGAGCGTGGGCATGCATGGTCTGTGTGCACAGCATAACCACGTGGAAACAAGTAAGATGACTTTAGGAAGAGGTATTCACTTCAGCTAGCACAGGAGGGAGTAAATATTCAGTACTGCTATATTAGGGGATCCATCAGAAATGCAGACAGTGCTCCAGATACAAAAGAAGATGCAGGTTTTTGTACATAATATGACATACTTTAAGACAGGCAGAACTTCTGAAAAACACAGTTGGTCAAACAATCAAAACCCGCACAGGGACCTAATTAGACTGGGCCTTGGGGAAGGTAAAATAGTTTGGTCAGGTGCAGTTTGAGTAAATACATTCCTATGTATTTTAGGAAGAAAACAGGGCTTAGTTTCCTAATGCCATGAACAGCTCCTGCATGTTCATAATTTCCAATGGACTCCCAAATCCTAGTAGTGTCTTAGTTATTATCAAATATCTGATTCCTGACAGTGGTAGTCACATTTAAAAATGATAAAACATTTTGTTTGAGCTGTTACAAAATAAATACACCGTATTTATCAATAAAGCTGTTACCTATGTAAAAGACCAGGAATTTTATATGTTACTAAATCAGGTTTCTAATCAACAGAGCTATTTTAAAAATAAATTTTGAAGGAAGCTCAAATACATACTTCTAACCTATCAAACTGCCAACCAGGTAAATCCTAAAATATACTGAATTTTTCTTCATCCTACTACAGAAAAGTTTTGGTGAATACATTCACTTTGCCATTGTGATGTAACATGTTTCCAATTTAGCATTGACATATTTTCCTATGCTACTGTGATGCATAACTTCTTGAAGGCACCAGGGTAAATCACTGACCTGGGATCTCTCTACAGTTTTGAATGAGTCACTTATGCACTAATAATATCACATGATTTGGGCAGAGCTATCTATATCACTGTATCATCTTTGGAACTTCCCCTATCCTTTGACAGTAGTCAAAATGACCCATTTAGGGTGCAGCAGTCCAGAATAAGGCACACCCACCTTCTACTATTTTGGCACAATTTGTTTCCTGACATGTCCCTGAAAGGTCCTGTTTCAATTTTATACAAAAACAGAAATTTTTGCTTTCTTGTCTTTCTTTTATTTTACTATCCTCATGTTTTGCATTCTGTGATCTGACTACAATTTTATCTTTGCAGTCACAAAATCCTTAATTACCAGCATCACTTATCAGTAGGATTTACCTTAAGAATCTCTAATCTTTGCTTATTGTTCTTGGGAACTTTGTCACTCCCCACCAAGCCGATGTTGAAGCCATCTCCTGAATGTCCAACAATGTCGTACTACAAAAAAAGAAACATCATCAGCCACCTGTTAGTCACAAATGGCCCTTGGCTCAAAATGACATAAGACAGATCAAAGGAAAATTGCAATTTTCAACAAAAGACCCCAAGTACTGTTCCCTGTTTCTGTTTATGAGCTGCTTAAGGGAACTAGTTTCAATTTCTCACTAACATAAAAACATAGGAAAGAATTTCTAAATAGTGAAATTAAGGAACTGTTCCTTATTTCCATGGTCTGTTTCTCACACCATTCCACCAACTGCAGAGCGGTGATGTGTAAGACCAAGACCTTGCCCTTTCACATTGTCCACATATTTTTTTTAAAGCAGCAATTTTCATCCTTTTGAGTCTGACAAACAAGAAGCACATTGTTTGAGAGTAGCTCCTACGTTTGATGAATCTTTTTGGTGACCTCATTTTGCTCTGAAAGAAATAAGTATTACAAGTCTCCTTTCTTGAAAATCAGCACTCCTTATTTTTGTGCATAACAGATCAAAGCCATTGCTGAAAGTATGTAGAGAAGCGAATTCCAAGAGCCCCTGTATGTTTTCAAAGGAGATGGTGTGCACATCATTCTCCTGTGAGATGCTGCAAAACCGACATGTAGAACCACAATAGTTCAAATATCCTGTTGAACAAATAATGCAATATTGCGAAGGCCTCCGTTTTATGTGAGAGCTTCATTGTTGTTACATGAAAACCAAGACAAGCTGAGTTATGGCAAGGTCCTGACCTGCCCTTTGTGTTGTGGATGTGGCAGTCACCCCAGGGAGAATTCATGAGCAGGACAAAAATGGATTTAAGAGCTGTGTACGCCAAGCAAGAGAGCACAGTGTATGGAATCTGAGCCCAGAGAGACCCGAGCTAGCAATTCCTCAGCATGAACAAGCCTGTATTTCCCCCTGCCTAGCTGGCACAGACCTGCCTTTACTTGGCAGGGAGTCCTGGTGTAGTATTTTACCTTTCTCTTTTATTTTTTTCAAGTACTGTTACAGGTTCCTGCTGGGTTCACCATCCTTAATTCCCACATAATCATTTGGTAAAAGGCAGGTCTATTCTTCAGAGTTTTTCTGTCTTTTCTTTCCTACTGAAAGACACTTTATTTGGTGTAAGTCAGGTCCTACAGAGAAGAGAAATGGCAGTCTTTACAGACAAAGCTCTTTTTGTTTCCACATCACTAATTTGCTTAAAAAATATATCAAAAGAAAGCTAGAGCAGCTGGAACAACACTTTTAAAGGTGACACCTCACTCTGGTAAAGAGCAAACGTGCCACATACTGTAGATTATTTCACCCAAGGTCAGACCATTTTATGACAGCCCCACGTAAGCCAGACTTCCTTCCCCTAGGAAATCTTTATATAATCTGGCCCCACACAATTCCATTTCTTTCTGCTCTGTTGGCTTTTCCCACTTTTGCTCTCCTCAGCTCTTACATGCCTAGTATTTGCAACCAAGCCTCATGTAAAACTTTCAGTCTGCCACATCATTTCTCTTCAAAACCTATTTCTTATCACCAATAATGCTTCAGACTCTCTCTTTCTTTATGGATATGAAGACATGGCAAATGAATATATACAAATTTTGAGAATAATGCTGAGATTACACTCAGCATACTTCCTAAATAAAACAGGAATATATCCTGTCTAATGAGACCTGAACCATGCACAGGGAATGTATGCGTGAGTATTGTTTTAAAAATTAGAGAATATTCAAATCAGATGAACTAAATAAAGCAGGGATTTAATGGAGCAGAAAATATACAGTGCTCGTGGTTCTTATGCAATGTCAGAAATGCCCACACATCTTCAGGGTAGGCTCTTAATTACGAAACCTTGCACATCCTCTGCTGAGCAGTTTTGCATTTAATATCTCTTTTAAAGCAACAACCTAACAGTGTAAAGCAAAATGCTGCCATTCTCCTCTGTAAAAAGACTGATCCCTTCCTCCTGGTTTCCTGGACATCTCCCACTGGCTGTCCTTGTGTCAGCTCTGCCATACTGAATTCATGGGAATAGGCCAAACGTTGCTGTTTGGGAATATCGTTGTGATTCTTGACATACACCAGTAACAGACCAAGCTTTCATCTCAAACAGTCTGAGTTTAAACTCAGTGTGACAGCCTGTGTAAGAGGAATTGCTGTATCTCCTAGATGAAACACTAGATGTTGAGCCTACTGTAGGGCCCCCTCCACATTCTTGCACAAGGCGGGAACAGACAATCTGGTTAAAGGCAAGGCGAGGCTGAAATGATCTGAGCAAACTATGGCAGGCACGGAAAGGCATCCACCTGGGAACATCATGTCCTCTCTGCTCCCTGCTCAGAGAGCTGCTTATTATTCTTTGTGTGTGCCCAAGCATGCACCCGATATGCGTGCTTATCTTTAACAGATGTTATCAGTTTCCTTGTTTCTTTGCTGACAGCTTACTATGCTACTTCTGATTTAAAAATGTTTGGTGAGGCAGCAGGGAAGAAGTAGCTATTTGATCCATCCTGACTGCTGCATTCTGTGCCAGGTACGCCTCCTGAAAAGCAGAGTGAGGTCCTGCTGCGCCGGGGAAGAGAAGAGCTGTGGTCAACAGCCCTTGTGTGCTGGTCCTCATGGTCCTCTTGATCCCTCTGGAAGCCAGGTCAAGGACCAGGAATAGCCAACATTGAATGAGTGTGAGTTTGCTTTTGGGAAGCTCAGCTCCCCAGACTCTGAGGCTGGATGAGCTCACAGCAAGGGAAAGTAGCTGCACTGACTTGGATTGACTTAAATCAACATAAAACTGAAGGCTGGGAGACCCTCCCTGGCAGGGGGGATGGGACTAGACTCACAGCAAAATTCTAGAGGTGACAGAAGAGAGATGTTTGCCCAGGGCAATGAATGGAATCTGTCACCATTTAGGAAAACAGAGTTTGGGAGAGGAGCAAAACCGGAGCAAAGCAGCTCACTCTGAAATGGCAAAGAATTAAAATCTCTCCTGCAGTAAATGATAACCTCTTCCTGATCTGTGTTCTAGTAAATGAACCCTTAGTGATTTCATATTACCTTGGTGCACCCACTGTAAAGAAAAGGTGCAGACAGTTCCACAGTCCTGGTCAACTGGGAACCCCAACACATGCAGCTACAAGCAGACTTTGTTAAAACCAGTTTCCTTCCTTCGCAGTAGCTAAAGATGAGCACAGAAGAAGGGCCTTTGAAAAGCAGGGATCCAATCTCATGCTTTTCCCCCATACATTCCCTATGGAGGATTTATATGGAAGGAGTTACAAGTGAGAGAAAAGCTGTGATACAATCTTACTTGGAACTGACTTCCGTTTTGTTTTACAAAATTGCAAGCAAAGGCTCTCAGGACAAATCCAGCAGCAAAATACATTTGCCATAGTGCAGCTTAATTGAAAGAATAGATTGTTGTGATACAGAGGAGCTTGTTTTCCAATAGCCTCAGGTACATTGAGACAAGGACTGCTCTATTCAGGGTACACAACTTGTAAACATGCATCTTGAAATAGCATCATTTTGTTGGTTTCTTTCCATAGGAAAAATTTAAAACTATCTCTGTTCCACTGTCACATTTTGCTCTGAATGGATGGCTGCTGCTGCCTAAAATGGGTAAAATGGAAGACTTTGTTTTCTGCAGCTGCCATGCCAAAAGGTTTCATTTCTGAAGGCATAAAAAAAAACTGAAAGAAGATGTGTGCTGAATGTAAAAGGCAGTGTGAATTAGACCCTGCTGGAGGGCCAGATCTTTATAAATTTGTCTCTTCTTTGGACAACACTGGACATTCTCTTTTTCTGAATTTATTTCAAACCTTTTGTTTATTATTTAAAATAAACTATTCTGCCAAACATGTGGACCATTTCTTCTCTTCCTGAATTAGTACTACTGCCTCCACAGTAAATTTTACAAACACATAATACTAGAAGAGGCATATAAAATCTTCAATATCCCTTTAATATAGCTATAAATAACAATTCAGGCTTTTCCTACCAGTTACATAATATGCTATTTATTGAGTCACAATATTTTTAAGGCTTCATAAAACTGCTGTTGGATAATTTACTGGACATGCCTCCTCAATCTGCCATTATGTGCACAAGTCATGGGATGATATTAAACCATACAGTTTGTGACAGACATTGTAATACCTCAGATTAAAAAAAGAACAAACTGCCCCTCTGTGCATTTTCAAACAATTGGCACCTATAATGGGGTGTTCAGAAGATGGGCCTCCTGTTTTCCCCTTGACAAGGAATGATTCACTACCTGCACTTATGGGAAATAGAAGTAGGGAGGATGTCCCATGAGCATAAAAAGCTGAAAAATACCTGTTGCACTTGTCTGAATTCATAAAAGGTAACTTCATTACCTGCTTGGTACAGTCACATACCCAATACTCATCTCTTCCACATAAGAAGGCAAGAAGAATAAGAAGAAACTATTTTTTACATTCACTCAGTGCTGTTAAGATCATCAGTCAACATCATCCCTGATAACAAAGGATACCATCCCTGGGAAAAGATCAGCTGGGTAGGATAAAATAGCCAAGGAAAAGCCCATCTCATGAATTCACAACTGTATTTAGCAGAGAAGTAAACAAGCACCACCAGAAAAGTCATCCTGAGCAAAAGCCAGGAATTGCATTCAAAGTGCAGTTAGATAGCTGAAAGAAACTTTACTAGTAAATCCCCTTTGCCCAACAAGCTAGATGATACCCTTGGTTCAACACATGTTTTACAAGATAGCCCTCAAGTTAGCAGCATATGTTGTGAGCTGTGCAGATGGGGCTACAACAGAAACAGATAACAGCAGGCATATCTGAAGGCCAAAAAAGTATATTTTTATAAAACCAGGGAAGAAGAGAATAAGGAAAAGGGAGAAAGAAAAAAAGTGATAAACTGCAGCTTAAGTGCACACTACACAGTTGTGTGTTCTTCTTTTTCAAATGGTTCCTCTCTTAGATATGAGAAATGTATGCAACTTTTGCAGACATACCAAACCTTAAGCTTTATCCTGAGAAAAATCAGCAGCATCTTGCAAAGTGTCAAGAGTAGTACAGAATAGAGTCAGTGATATTTAAAAAAATCACTGCCTCTCATTCTCTCTGAAGCCTGACCCATAGATTTTAAAATCACAGAGTTTGTTCTGACCTTAATTAATTGTTTTGATAAATAGTTTGTGACGATCTTAACTATTACTCCACAGTGTGCTGGCTGCATGTCTAGTTCTACATGTCACTCCTTTGCCATGCACTGCTGGGTTCTCAGCTTTAGAGCTGCACTGGAAATAAGGACAAGTGGTTATCTACCATTGTGTTACACCCTTCTCCAGTGTTATCACTTCCTAAGCCATTTTCCTTAGCTGTGTGAATGTAACATCATTTATTGTTCAAAGTAAGACCAAAATGACAGTTGTCTCCTGATCACCATTTCTGTTTTAAGTCAAGATTTTATCAGTAACTTGATTTTTATTTCCCCCACACTGAGCAGTTTTTAGAAAGTAAGTTGCTTAGTTATTTAGTCATTCCTTATACAGGCACACTTCCACACCCCTTGCAGTCTTTTTTACCCTCTCTTCTTTTTCAGCTCCATGAGAACTTTTTGTGAGATGGAGAAGCAAAATTGCAGACATTACTCCTAATGTGAGTGCACTGTGGATGTTTACAGCAACATTCTCATGCGTTCTCCTTTCTTCTCTCCTCTTTTGTTAATAGTTTAGAACATTCTATTAGCTTTTTTTTGACAGCTCGTGAGAACAGTGTTCAAAGAACCACACAACATAATTACAAGACATCTTTGCTGGGTACCAGTCCATAGCTGGGAGTGGGGACTAACAGCTGGGACTTTCTCACTGTGTATTTAAAATAAAAATTATTTTCTTCCAACTGCAGCACTTTACATCTAAAAGCACTAAACACCACCTAACCCATTTTATTTCCCAGTCACCATTTATGACCAGGTCCTTCTCCAGCTTCTTACAGCTGGATTTCCCTTTTTATTTTCTCAAATAACTTCATATAATTAGGAACTTTTGACACCTCACTATTCATCCCCTTTAACAGATCACTTATAAATATACAGAACAACATAACAGCATGGACTTGGGCACAGATCCCAATACAACTCCACCACTGATCCACTAAAAAATAACACTCAGTTAGTTTTCTGTATTTTTAGCAGTATTTTCTTTAACTAAACTATTTCCCCTTTATCTCCAAAAGCCTCTGGTGATAGACTTCGTCAATTACTTTTGGCCAAGGAGACTCGAGAACCAACCAACCAACCAACCAACCAACCAACCAACCAACCAACCAACCAACCAGCCTTGCTTGTCACACACAGAGATACCTTACTTCCCTTTACAAAATCATGTTGACTATACTACAGTATATGATATTTATCCTTGTGCCCACTACTTTTCTGTGGGGATGATCCTGCATTTTGCTATGCTCATATCTGTGTTGCTCAGATATGCCTGGTTTACCAAACGACACAAACCCTGCTGCATAATTGCACTGTCAATGTAAATATTTGTCCTAAACTTTTCTATATCAGTGAGCAGGAGATACATGGACAGCAGAACCAATAAAGCCCTGATTTCCAATTGTTTTTTGAATTACATTTGAGTAATTACTTGATTACACTGAGCCCACATGGCTTCTCTGGGCTAAGGTAGAAGTTTATGGTTACAGCATTTTCCTCTGATGGGATTATGCAGTATCACTCTCTACCCAGCTTACTTTCATTATATTTTCAGGAATGTAGTAACAACTTTGGCAACAAAACCATAGTTTCAAATTGGTTTGAAATTCTGCAACATGCTCCATTTAAGAAAGTTTAAGGGCAAGAAAGCATTACTGCCAAAGAAGACGGTAGCACAGAAAACATTTGTTTTCTTAGGAAAAAAAAAAAAGCCTGTCTCCTTTTATAGATTTTTCTCTTGAAAAATAGAAGTGTGCATGATTGCACTTTAGAGGACATTCTAAAAGCAAATGCCTGATTTTGTACATGAGATTCTAGGGAAGAATAGAAACCTGTAGAATCATTCTGTTGGAAGAACAAGGTGAAGTAGACCTGACTGAGTTGATCTGGATTAAGTTTCTATTAAATTTGTTTAGGAGTTACATTTTTTTCAGATGTATCTTAATTCATATGTTTCATATGCTCTTCAGTAAAGTTAGTGGACATTTCTATTCTTCTGTTAGACATAGGGTTTGTCCAGAATTAACTGGACACTGCCATTCCTGTCTTCTTTATGGCTAAAGAAACATGGCCCAGACCTTGTTTTGGCTTCCTGAGATGAAAAGACTATTACATTTATTTACACTTCATTTGCAGGCTACCATTAAATAACATTTAGAACCTAGTATGTTTCAATACAAGAAATTATTTTTTGCTTTCAGTTAGCTAGAAGAGAGAAGGAACAAAGAAGTCTGGTCACTTCCCATAACAAAGTACTGCTGTGGGCAGAGGGAAGGGCATGGTATCTCTGCATGTCCTGAAGCTCACATTTCTTTGTGTTCTGTAGGCTTAAGTGTTTCTTCTCAAAGACAGAGATAAAACCAGAAAAAAACCCCAGCAAACCTCACTAAACTGAAGTCTTAGATTGAATACTCCCCTGCTGAAATGTGTAATGTTTCTTACCCTTTCACCAGTATTATTTTTCAAGTTGCTAGAAATAGATCAATGTCTTTATTTCCTTGTGGGAATGAATAATATTCTTTGGCTAGACTGACCGCTGAAACACTTTTTCCACTGTTGCACACAGCCTGCGCAATAACCACGGAGCTCCCAGCCCAGCTGCAATTACCTTGAATTTGTGCTCATAATTCTCAAAAGCTTCCATGACCATGCAGACGGCCTCCATGGAGCGCTCCAGCCGCCCATCCACCCCGTTGAAGCGGTACATGCTGCCGGAAACATCCACCACCAAGCGCAGGCGCTTGGGCTTCTGCTGGGGGCTCCCCGGCTGACAGGGAAACACAGCAGAGATAAGCCCAGGAGAAACAGACAAGCTAAACATCAGCAAAAATAAAATACTTCAGAAAGAGAACCCAACGGACCTTGCAAATCGAGACAATTTTATCCAGTAAACACTGTTAGGTTTTGTTGTTGTTTTTTTTTTCCCCTCTCAAGAACCAAAAAAACGAAACTATTTTTCCATTTCAAACCAGTTCTTTGAAAGATAACTCAGCTCATTGTTTTCCCTCACCTTCAATGACTGGAAACAAAATAGTCGAAAATTCCACACATGCTTGTCAGGAAAATACTTTTTCTGTTTCAGTTTTGATTCTTAACATTTTATTTTAGTAAAGAAACTTTCAAATTTGCTCTTTCTGCCAAGGCTCATAATGGAAATGCTTTTCCTTGGCACGCAGTACTAACAAGGACCGTATATGACTGTAAAAACTTGTCTGCTGAGGTTAATAACATTCCAAAAATGTTTGAAATCTTGTTCTGATTAACTACTAGTTCCATCTTCATTCTAGTGCTGAAACAATTTTTTTTCCCTGAAAACAAATCCCATCTGTTCTAACAATTTTTGGCACAGTACATTCAAGGGAGATGTTTCATTTAGCATGCAATGAGATGTGTCTGGATTCAAGTATGAGGCTATTAAAGATGACCTGACAAAAAACCAGCCGCAATATAAACAAATAGCTATTTTTTTTTACCTGTAAAGGATTTGTGTACTTTATTTTTAAATTATTTTTTTAATAGAATGTGGCATCCCTGCCCTCCCAGAAACAAAAGAAGGATGACCCATTAAATCCTATATTTATTTTGGTTTCTATGCACACACATAAATGTGCTCATTTTTTTCCCTAACCAAATTATTTTTACAAAGCCTTAAAACTGATATATTGAGTAAACACATTTTGAAACAAATTGAGGATTGAATCACTTTTCCCTTACTGATCTTTCACACAAGCAGTGCCAAATTTCATAAATCATTCAAAGCAACATAAAGACCAAATAGTATAAAAATAGTATCAGGGATTTACCACATGGTGGTAGCTGACATGCAAAAAAGATGCTGTACTCAGCTATTAAAAAAAACCAAAACAACTTAGTGCACTTAAAAATTGAAATCTGTCATTAAGTATTCCTGTTAAGTATTATGGACTAGCCCCACTAGTTTTGGCCAGGTTTAGTTGGTCTGATTCAAGTGGTTTCTCTGTTGCTGACTCACACAGGTCTCACTCATAAAGCCTTTTAAGAAGAATGGCTGAACTGGGTGATAGGACAGTCAACTTTATCATATCTTCATGGCTTTTCCTCACACTTTCCTTTCTAGCATAATTTTTATTCTTGTAAATCCAAGTATCTGTAGAAGTTGAAATAATTTTTATACCATGGAATAAGGAAAATACATTTGTAAAGCACTTTCTAAAAAACTTCCTAGGGGGTCAGTGTATTTGTTAACAAAAATTGTGAGAAAATATTTTCCTTTTTTCTGTAAAAGCAAACAGAAGAAATGTTTTCTGCTAATTGCCTTCTGATCAGTAAAATATGAAATAAGAATCTTAAAAAACTATTGCATTGGATCAAAACTTAGCACTGCCTAGATTGGTGTCTTCTCTCTGAGGGTGACCAACAGGAAATATTTATGTAAGACTCTATGAAGACATACAGAAAATTTTCCATCCTGTGGTTGCCTCTTTGTCAGGGACACCCCAAGCCAGAAATATTTTTCAGAGTTCCTCATCCATATGACCTACTCAGACTCCAAACACAGACACTGTACAGTCACTATGAAATCAGCAAATTGGATAAGCTCTTCTCCATCTTTCCCTGTTTCTTTATGGATACTTACTTGTGGCTCAAGTTCTCCACGTCGTTTATAGATGGCTTTTTCTCCTGTCAGCCCATCAATGATTTTGGCATCATCGAGCTCTCCAACAGCTTGGTGTCTCAGCCATTGTCTTTCTTTACCCTTGGCCTACAACAGAAAAGAAACCTTAGTCAGTCATGTGTGTTAGACAATTTTATGCACATGACATACACATTAATCTCTTTGTAATGATGTGATAGTTTTGGCGTAAGTCAACGAAATCCAAACACATGTTCACAGCTGTCCTGGTCTTCTTCTCTGAAAGAAAAATCAACACTGACAAAGAACATTTTCTTTCTGTAACTTGGTCTTTTTTCAATAGTTTAATTTACAGTAGTTTGACTGTGAACTGCAGAAATGTTAACCCTACTTCTTGCAAATATGCTGAAAATATGTGTGGCAAGCCTGTTCAGATACACATACAACTGAAGGGACACGCATAACTGACCATTTATTAGGTGTTTTCAACGCACACAGAATAAATAAAAGTCATTGGGTGACTTAAAGGTATAACTAAAGAGTATCCACTTTAGACAATGGTAAATGGTTGCTTTTGAAACAGTATTAACAGTATAAAATAATTGCATATTTTAAAAACCTGCATTTAGATACTCAAAAGACAGTCCAATAAACCCTTCTTTTGTTTCAGTTAAAAGGACATTGTTTATCTACAGCCTGACCTGACGAAAATACATTACAATCCATGAACTCAAATATTCATGGAACTCCTGTATATGGAGCATAAAGTTAAGATTGAAGTCTCAAGTGTCATAATGTTAAAAGCAATGTATTTAAGCATGTTTTCAAAGGGTAGCTTCATCATGGGTCATAATACATAAGATCCCTCTAAAGACAGCAAAGTCTGCATACTTGGGGTTTATGGTTTATTTAGTTTTTTTTTAAATCTTCATGTTAAATTTGCTCATCTTAGTAGTAAGCCCAACAAAGAAAGATAATTTTGAATTTGTGTACATATAATGCTTTTGCCCTCTCAGCAAACTGCTGGTCAGCAACTGGAGAAAAATCAAATATCCAGCAGGACGCAAACTGCCTTAAACATTGACTTTCAGGAATGAAAATCAATTCCTCCCTGATGAGCAGGAAGTCTTACATTAAAAATCCTCAGTAAACTGCAGGCCTGGGATTTGAAAGGATGAATCTTTATAGTTTTGTATAGTCTGAACAGGCAGGTAATGAATGACTTCTTCAGTTTCAGTCAATCTTTAATTTTGCTTTGGGTAAAATGTATGCGTTTTTTGTTTTGGTGTGTAGAGAAGGAGTTATGGACTACAGACTATTGCTAATAATTACTCAAGATTAATAGAATACTCACCCATAAAAATAAGTGAGCAGAAAGACTGCAAAGCCACAGAAAAATGTTTTGATTAACAAAACCAAAGGCTTTACAGATGCTTCCTGATGGGAGGCAAAACCAATGTTTTCCAAAAAACATGGAAATCTCAGCCTTTTAGTAAATCACAAAAGAAGAAAGTGGAAAAGATTTTTGAGGTTGAGAATTCAGCCAGTTGTGTTCTCTGACACATTTCCATGGTTCTACAGTCAACCTAGCTTTAACCCACTTTGGCAGTGGTTACTCATGAGTTTGTTGGCACCGCCAACTAGGAGTTTCCACTATCATTAAACAGGCCTGGGATGAAAGTTAAATCCCTTCTTCCACAGGATCACTGATTCCTTTGTTGCCTCCAGAGTTATGTAACATCACAAAGAGACACCTGTGAATTTCCAGTGACATGTCTACATGTCCCACCAAAATATGAGGGGACACTTCCACAGTGTAATTTGCTGTGAAAAGCCCAGAGGCAAATTTCAGCACTCCAATTAACCACTAAATAATACTCCTGGAGAAAACATGCTGCTGAGTAAGCAAAGCCTGTCTAAAATGAATCATGCACCTTCCAGGGTGATGCAGATGACATGGCTTTGTTCCTACTCAGCCACTCTAAGTGGTGGGACAGAGGTAGATCCTTATCACTTTCTTAGCACTGGTGTTTTCTCAAATTTTTCTCATTTGTTTTGTTTTAGTAGGTGGGAGGGACAACCAACAGAAGATTATAAAGTCTCAACTTCACTGATCAAATTCTCAACTAGTTTCACTTTTTTTCATTCACAATGCTTTATCTTTCATTTCAATGCTATTTTTTTTCATTTACAATGCTTTATCTTTCCAGCTATTTGATGTTCAAGGAACAGTAGTGTGAGAAGAAAATAGCTTTTAATTATGGATGTAGCTAAAAAACAGTTTAATACTTTGGAGTTTTATTCAACAAAAGCCAGAATTTGAGCTGAAATTTTATTGGAGGAACATGGAGTTGACATCCTATACTAAAATAGGAAAGAATGTTGACAAAATCTGGTCTTATTTCTTTCCACAATAATGCTAAAATAAGGCTACTTAGTGTCTGCCTCTTTCATGCAGAACTACTGAGAATTTGTTTCCTTTTATGAATGCTGAGAAAAATAAACCCCTTAAGCAAGGGTATTATACAATGCACATATTTTACATATTACGGAGAAACTTCAAATCCTTTTTAATATGCAATTTTCATATATTTAAAACCAACTTAAGTTTGAAAACATTTACAATTTTAAGACAAAACCATAACTAATATATATACATCCTGTTTTGATATTTGACTAGAAAGGACATACAACATATTACAATTTCAATATACTGCAACCATGTTCATAGAAAAATATATTCATTCTGTTGCTTTTAAAATTGGAAAAATGTGCTAGATACTTCATCTTATCAGTATGTAGTGGCTGATCACAGTGCAGCACTAAAGTAATTCTTTTTACTGGAAGATATCCTAGGCATAGTTAAAAAACAAGAACAAAAACAAAAACAGCTGTTATGTTTGTAAACGTCAGATAAAAATTGTGTATGTGAAGTAATCACATCTAAATATATAGCTCATAATGGTAGAGGATGTATTAAACACTGCCAGTTGTGGTCTGCATTTGTTTGCCAAGGGAAAACATTACACAAATGTTCCTTTAGCTGCTGAAATCATGAAGCTACTGCTGACAGGGCACAGGACTTTTAATATTTCCAGCTCTCCAAGCCATCCTTATTATAGGACTGCTACTATTTAATTCTTGCTGCTATGACCAGACCACTAGACAGTCTAAATCAGACAGTGCCCTGCAGACTCAGTAACTCAGTATCAGGTTTGCTTAGTTTAAAAGATGCTCAGAAGCTACAGGGACAGTGGCCCCTAATTCTCTCTGCAATAATCAATAATGAGAGAAGTATTTTCTGGAAAACAAGTCACCTAATATTTAATAAGGTCTTTCTGAGTGACTGACTGACTATAACCTTTTGAATTTGGAGTTCAGACAGACAAGCTTTAGGGGAGAGAAGGAAGAGCCCATCAGTGACAGGATTTCCTGGACTTCTGGCTTTGCTACTTCTACAGAAGATATACAAAAACTCATTATGTTTTGATAATGTTGTTCAAAGAGCCGACAGAGATCATGAGTTATAAAAAGCAAAATGAACAATGAAGTTACATTCTCAGACTATGTTTATATATCACTTTCAAAGATCTGCCTATTCCAAAAATCTCTTTCTGCTGCTACTAACTTCTGGCAAGTCATAGACAACTGGACCCAAATCACAGCTTCTTGATTCTAGGGAGGTAAAATGTAATCCCATGAATATATTTTAAACAAACTCACAAAAATAACAATAAAAAGGAATATACTGAAGAGAAAATCCAGGTTAAACAAACATGAGCAATGTATTTTGATTATGTGAACACAGTTTGAAACAAAGTGAACTGAAACATTTTTAAAAATCCTAACATGTTCTCTATTGAGAATATCTCTCTTTGGGATTTTAACAAAGTGAAAAATCACATAGACATCTGAGTTGCAAATTTTAGTGTAATGAACTTTACCACTAGTTTCTTATTTGAGATATGAGGAATGACTGACTGATAATAGAAAGAAAACTATTCTCGTTGAGAACTCATGGTGTACACAGGATTTTACAGAAAATAATGGGAGACAGGTGCACAGTTCTTCATGAGGGCTGGATGAATTACTATGCTGAAGAATTCAAACAACTTCTTTTTCCTCTCAAAAATATCACATTAAATGTGTTTGTACCCAGCTTCCTTACTAACAAAAGGCATTTTGCAACTAACTCCTATTATCATTTATCCTCATTTTCTTAGTTAATCTTCTAATAAAATCCCTACCAAAAATGTAAATAAAAATTTATAAAGTTAAAAATTTTCTTTCACTCTTGCTCTTATTCTATGCCTAGTCTTCTCAAGTTCAGTAATTTGGTTTTTTTCAACATAAACTTCATTTCCTAACTTTGTGGTTAGCTGTTACAGGTTTTGGCAGGAAGTTAGCAAAGTCTCATAAAATACTGCTGCTTATAAGACTTTGCCTTGATATTAAAATGACCTTTTTTAAAAAAGCCAAGAGGGTATGCCTCCTCATATAAAAAAAATATTATTTTTTTATTACGATTAACATGATCCCTGAACATAAAAGAATTGACTACAAGGGACAGATAAGGTAGACTCAAAAAAATACTTCAAACTGAAGATTCACTTATTGATTTCATACCCAAAGTGTGCTTCCAATAGCATGTGTGCTAGAAATATGGCAAAACCCCCACTTAGATAGAAATGTTGTAGCAAAACCTGAGATTTACATCCAATTTTTTTTTCAACAGAGACCAGTTTTTTATAAGCCAAAAGTCTGAACTGTGTCCTGACCTGAGATACATATTAAGTGTATGACTCACCTAATCATGCCCAACTTAAATGTTCATTACAGGAAGAGTTCTCTGAATTGGGACATTCATAATAAAACTGGCTAATGGTTATTTGTGATTATATATATGTGATTATAATAATGCTGTTGTAGCCACAAAGGTTTAAGGGTATAAATAAGGCAAATAAATCTTCTTACTTGCAATACCAGGAGATTGGATTTCTTTGTCCAGGAGGAGGCTGTTTATCATACTGAGTGATTTCTTTCCTTATTTCAGTTTTATTGCTTAAGACACAGCATAGTAATTATTAAACTAAGGTGTATATACATATTTATATACATATTTTTATACATATACATATTTATAATCAATATTTCTGTTGAGGGCTACTAACCACTAGTGTGTATATATGTATATGTATAAGGAATAAATCACTTTTCCTTTAATTTTCACTGAAGATTAGCTGTTGCCTTCTAGAAACAATGCACTTACAATTTTATTTACCCTGCATATGAACACTAGTATTAAAAAAAACCCAGAATAACCACCATGCCAGTTACCAGAATAAAGGCAAACTGGTGGTTTTAGTGAGTTTCCACTTAGGGCATTTGCGGTATACCTATTTCTATTAGCAAGAGTTAAAAACAAACCTGAGAAAAACCCATACTTTCAGCTGCATATGCAGTAAAGCTCCTACCTGGAGTTGGTGCCTCTTTTAACATCTATAGCATTTGCATTTCACAGCTAAAAAATACTCTTTTGGACTGGAGGTAAAGACAAAGACTGGGCTCTATGCCAGTCAAACCTTCTCAAATTCTTTTCATAATGGGTAGTAGTATTTTCTGTCACAAAACTGTGCTCCTGAGTAAATAATCTCTGTAAGATGTGTAATGGGAATACTTGTAACTTGTAGAGATGAGCACTGGGATCCATTTGTAGGCTGCCCTTTGAAACAGTGATATGAAACTGCTTTTCCTAACTGATTATAACCTGAACCTACTTTAGCCTTCAAAGGTATGTCTACCAGATGTTAGCAGGATATTATTAGCAGGATAGCATTTGGGGCCTCATGTAATGACCTCCTTGTGTTCCTTTATCAGAGAATTCAAGACTACCTGCAGATTGTCCAAGATGATGCGAAGTGACTGAACTTGACGTCGGACTGCTCCAGAGAATCTTTCATAAGTTGATGCATCATATTCACTCATCTGAATCTCTTTCAATCTAAAGGAAGAAACAAGGAGCTAAGAACAGTTTAGGAAACAAGCATATCTTCCATTTACTTATGTAAACGAAAAGTTTATTTACTTGATAACAGGAAAATTTAGACTGTGATAAGCACACAGAAGAGATTAATCAGAGAAGTGGCAGCTGCTCTTGAGAATTTTTGATAAGGCAGATGTTCACCAATGCCTAAAACATTACAAATTATTAAAGTTACTAATCTATGACACTTTCCTAACCTGCTTTAAAGTTTGAGAAGTAAAACAGAGGTTCTGAAAAATGTGATCAAATTTGAAAGGTTTTGTTGGCTCAGGTGTTGCTCTCTGTACATAAAAGGATCACGAGTGTCTGTTCATTACTTCACTGTCGGAGTATTTTAAACATATCCTGATTCATGCTTCAACACAAAGGTTAAGTAAAGACACACTATAAAATCTGTCCTTGAAGACCTACAAACAGTAACTGTCTCAAATACTTATCTTTGTACTTCATTAAATGAAGAAACCTTGAAACAAAGACGTTTTAAATGAACATTAACAAAAATGTGCTCCCCCAATAGAAAATGAGTCCTGCACTATCCTGTCCGGAGGCCTGGAGCAGGGAGCACATCTGCACCATGAAAACAGACACATGCTTTCTTAATAAGCAAAGATGTGTCCATTCCAAGTTCTACATTACCTTTTAAGCAGCACAGCTTAGCAGAACAGGTGAAATTCACCCGTGGAATGTAATTGCAGAGGTCCAACAGTGAAGAATGAGTTAGGGAACAGGCTGACATGCCAGGAGTGCCCACCATCCAGCATTTACCGTGACCCAGCATCATGCAGAGAGGCAGCACCTGCCCACCCCAGCACCCAGCATGAGGCTGGGCTCAGTCCTGAGCTGAAACATACTGGCCTATCTGTGCCCAGCCCATTTCAAACAAGCACTTGGTAACTGCATAGTCTCACTCACAGTGTTTAAAAATACCACGTTTTTAACTGGACTATAAATGGATAGTATATATTGGCAAATTTTATTTCTAATGGCAAGTTTTTATAACTATCACAAATTAATTGCCTGGATCATAAAGCATACCTGAGAACTGCTGTTTAGACCACCCCATTGAAGATAATATTAAAATCAAACATCAAATCTTTGTTGTCTCTATCATGTTATCTTTTTTTTTCAAAGTTTTGCATACACATAGTTATTATAGCCAACTCATATTCATTAGAGGTAGGAAAAAGTAACTTTAAATGCTGCACATTTAATTTCATTAATCCTGCCAACAGAGTTCAGTATCTTCAGATCTACAAAAGAAACATTTTGTTTCAAACAAAAAGAATCTCACATGCCATTTTACTTTTTTGCACTCTACATCGATCCAAAGTGAAAGGTAGTTCAGAAAAATATCATGAAAAACACCGCATCTATTCCAGAGTAGTTGTTAATTTAATTTTTGACAAATATGGCAACTAAAAATGTTTACCACTAGAAATGCTATCTAGCCAGGAAAGCATCAATAACTTTTATATGAAATTTCTCCTTTCCAGATAATCCTGTATAAACAAAGCAGTAAAGTCTGCAGTTTCCCTCTTTTATTTTTCTGTCAGCCTGAGGACTCCAACCTCCCTATTCTTATCTGTTGGTTCCCACAACTATACAAGTGTTACAGAATAATGAGTCAAATGTGGTTTCATAATAGGCTACATTTGAAGCTGGTTCATGCCAGCCCACTTGGCTTTTGCAGGACAAGAACTATTACCTCGTGTACAGATACCCAGATTTTACAGGGCTTAGCTGCACTGTTAGTTCCCATGGCATGTAGCAGTAGCCAGGAATTCCCCCTTTTCTCTGTTTTATTAAATCACCACACAGGCAGTAGAAACACATCAAAGCATGCCAGGTGTGTATATGGGCATATGCACAGACAGACATACAGCATCTAAGACCACAGATAGCCACTGTTTCTATTATGAAGCAGCTCAGAAGCAATGTTGAAGAGGGGGGATGCTTCTTTTAATACAAAATACCAGAGATTGACTTGAGAGTTCAGGTGGTGGAAGAAATCTGAATCTCTGTACACATTCTGGGAAAGAGTTGATCAGAAATCTCCCATTAGACTCTTGCTGGGAAGACCTGCTGTTTGTGTTAATTAGCTGCTGAAGCTTAATAGTTCAAATTACAGAATCACAGAATATTCTGAGGTGGAAGGGACCCACAAGGATCATCAAGTCCAACTCTTACGTGAATGGCCCATACAGGGATCAAAGCCAAAATATTATTAGCACCATGCTCTAACCATCTGGCTACAGATCCTTCAAACAGAAGCAATTTGCTTGCTTGCAGTAGTTCATTTTGAAAGACACTTGTTAAATGATTAATTCCTAACAACATACAATCTGGATTAATTATAATTCCAGGAAATTTTCATATAATCTATTTCTTTTAAAAAAGCTAAATATTTACCTCAATTTCCCTCTCCATCTAGTTATGCTTTACTTTACCAAATCACACAGTCATTTAAACATTGTGGCTAAATTCTACAAAACATTCCACATGTCTTGTCCAGAACAGCTAAACATGTACTGGTAGTCTCAGTTAAGTGATAATGAACAGGATAAGGTAGTTGATAAATACATTTAAGAAAGAAAATTGTTTTCAGCCATCTTTGTCAAATCCTTCTGGGAAATGGAAAAGAAAAGAAAGACTTTCACATTACCTCCGTTTAAAGGCCTTTTCACCCATCTCTCGAGCAGCTCTCTTAACTTCCTCAGGAACAGCATCCTTTTCAGCTTGAGATACTTGGTAAACCCTGTGGCCAGCATCCAGTCGATAAGGCCCACCTTTGCCACCTAACCCAGCCGTGTCTCTCCCACCTAAGATGGTTGAGATAAAAACACATTAGGAATAATCATTTGATAAAAAAATAAGAACAAATTTTCTTTAAAGCTTCCATTGTCATCTACCCATATTCAAAATATGTTGTTAACAATCGCCAGTTGAAATATTTATCGCCAAAGGTTTTCAAAACCAAACAGCTATCATGGTAAAGAAGTCCCATGGAATACTTGTGTTCATAATTCACGTGAATAAGATTCATAATGGTTTCTTCGCTGTACAAAGGGGACCGTAGAACATAAAAATCTTGTACATCTCCTCAAAGCTCCTGGTCCCAGACTCTGTCTTCTCCCTAGAATTTGTCAGTTTACACTTCTTCCAAATCACTTTATGTAGTGATCACTATCATGACCTATTAGAATTAGGAGGTACTTTGCCTGTTCTGTGTACCTCTTGCCTATACTACCTACATTTTTGCAGCTATAGGGACATCTAAGAGAATGGCAAATGAACCAGCCTAATTTCTGTGGCTGTATGCTTCTTGTTCTCTGTGTGGCCAGAAAAAAAGAAACAAAAAAATATAATTGATTAAGAGATCTGCTACATACCGTTTAAGTTAGATATTGCAAATACTTATTTTCTCTTATTTTATTAGCAATAAAGCAACCCTGTATTGGGTAAAATAGCTCTAGGTGGAGGACAGATTTTTATAAAAGCATTTTGAATGGCACAGCATCTCCCTTAGATATGTGTCGATGATGCAGTAAAAAAACCCAAAAACCAAAAAAAGCAATGAAAAAAACCATCAAAAAACCAAACCAAACCAAACCAAAAAACAAAACAAAAAAACCAAACCTGTTCCACCAGCCCACATATTTCCACCAACATGTGGCATATTGGTTGGATCCACTTTTCCATGTTTGGGGGAGCTGACATCTAAACCACTTTCCCTCTCAATGGTTATCTGTAAAAGAGAGAAAGAGAGATGTAAATATCTCTTACAGTAAAGAAAACACCCTAACAACCTAATGGTAACATACTAGGTGTGCTGAGTAGCTGTAGGACCAGCATTAGTTCAATAAATGCAACATTCCACCACAGAACAGAGGAAAACAGCGCTCCTGCGTGGCACATTAGACCCACACTAAGACTACTGCCACATCTGAACCCCTCTGCCTTCTGTTCATATCCACACTAGAAATCGATTCCTGATAACTGCCCAACATAACTCAAAATCCCCCTGTAGACAGAATCACCTGCAGCTCAAACACTTCCCACAGTATTGTACATCCACAGCACTGCGTATCCACGTAGACATTTCACGTGCACCCAGCTGCAGTCCCCCACTCCCTATTGATTTGGGTATATATCAGGTAGATTGATGTTCCTTTCATGAACAGGCACTAAAGAGATGAGACTGGTCAGCAAATGGCCCGTTCAAATGACAGGCTCACATGATCCTCAGCATCTCTGCCTGGGCCACAGCAGCTCTCCCATGCTGCGTTTTCTGGACCTGTCGGCACTTTCGCCGCTGACTCACAGCACAGCTGAACTCCCAACAGCTGCCAGATGGTCAGGGCTGAGTCACTTTAGGCTGAGGCCGGATTTAAGTGGGTGACTGAAGGCAAAAATACTCCTTCCCGTTATGAACTCTGAGTTATGTGGTGAATCATTGAATCATATATGAGCTGCCCCTTACTAATCTTCCATAATTTAGTGCCACTTTTTTTTTTTAAGGAAACCCAGTGACAGAGATAGAAAAATTAATGTCTCTAACACTTAAAATTAACTTTCTTCTTATCTACCATAATACATTTAATTATCCAATGAATGTACATGTCCCGATAAATATTATTTATTGCCTTCTCAGAAGCTCACTGACATTATCAGGGTTTTCACTGTAGAGCAGCTTAATCCTTGAATTCACTGTTTTGCAGACTCAACTTCATGCTGACATGAATTCCACACATGTTTTTGAACTGAAAACATGTGCTCTAACAACACTGACCTGGCAGCTATTCAAAACATCATTTTCTTTTCCTTTACAGAATTTATATCAATTCAAAGAGGTACAATACATCCTCTGTGAACCATGTCATTAGTGTAAAATCAAGATCTAATCTGATACATTATATCCATTTAACATTTATATAGGGAGAAACGTAACCACAACAGCATGTTACCCTTAGAGTTATATACTTATTTGATTTAGGAGATTTCCTCTAAAATAAACCATTCTTTCTTCGCATAACTGAGAGATTTAAGAACTATCAAAACCACTGGCAAACAAAATCTGCTGAATTTACTTTAAAACAAAATAATAGACTCAAAATGATAGTTTCAGCCTCATGAAGCAAAACAAAATATTACTCTCTAATGAGAAACATGAAATTAGGCAAACATTTTACATGTTCATCCTTATGTATTCTTTATAGAAAAAATATTCCTTTTTCAAAAGAAACCTCTATGAAACAGACATAACTATAACCAGTGATTCAAATGTCATATTCTATTTCTGTCAAGTTTTTCCATTGAAAAATTCCACTAAACATTTTGAAATACAAGCATTGTTTAAATCTTCAGTGAAAAGGTCTGTAGACAAAACAACTTTGGTGCTCATATATCTTTCTCAAGCATAAGTTGTTCACAAATAGTGTTTCTAGTACACATGCACCAGATAAGTTTCTAGTATAAACTTATTTTACAACAGTATTGATCTGATTCGATCTGATTAAAGCAGGTGTAACTTTGAAATGGCATGTGGCTAATAGGAAATCTTCTCTTATAATGATTTTTTTTGTTTTCTCTTCTTAAAAGGACACCGAATATCTCACATTTAATTTCTGTTAAAACTTTGAAAAAATTGTCTGAGAAAAAAGAAAAGAAACAAGGGCTGCAATCTATCATAGCTTAAGAATGTGATTTCTTCACTGTTTTTCTTTTTATGTATAGTTAACAGTTGAGTGGATAAAATAATTGAAAATTCAGTGTTACTGAAATGGAACACCATCAGCTAATGTGTAAATGGCATGCTAGTGAATTGCAGCAGTTTCATTTACTTTTAAGTATCACCTATGCAGACAAAAGGTAGCAAATTTTTGCTAACTCTGAATACTTTAACAACCAAATTTTATTTGCAGTAATTCGCTGGAGTAATTATTTTTCAAATTTACCATATACTTAGAAACTGCATTATATTAGCACACCGTAGAACCCTCTGAAGATAATCTTCTGGATGTACTTTCTTGCCTTTTCTTTGAGCTCTTAGATAATTCCCTTTGTGATTTGTCAGACTTTTCTCCTTCCCATTCCCATATTTATGGAATATATATCTAACTAATTTTACAGCCAACAAATTGTCTCTACTCTGAAAGCACCTCTATAAAGTAGATGTTAGACTACCAAATACCTATATGAGAATTGAAGATATATTTTACAAATAAATAAACAGTAAATTAATGAGCCTTGACATGAAATCAGAATGGGGATGAGGAAAAAAGCTGAAGAAAAAAACTTGGACAAGGACACATTCTTCAGCATGACAAATATAGAGATGGAAGAGCCATAGATAAGTCACCCTCTGAGGACTGGCAGAATTCTTGACATTAGAAACTATCAGAAAGGTAGATTTACAGGGCATAATCCAAAACTGGATGGATTAGGAACCTGAGAAACTGAAGAACACTCACCAGTAAATATCTAGTTTGTCTGGAGTGAGAAGGAAGACAAGAAAAACAAGTACTAAAAGCAGAGAAAGGACTCATGCAAACCTGAAATCCACACTAGCTTTGCCAAGCTTGTCTGACAGGAATTCTATAATGAGTTTTCTATTACTGCTATGATGGATATTTTTCAAATATATAAATTATTTCCTTGCTTAAAAGTTGACCTGTCCCCTTCCTGAATATTTTGTTTGAATCTAATTGCAAGACTTCTATGAACTTTGTTTCTTTCAACAAGTTTTGATTAATCACCCCTTCTTGAGAGAAATCTGTACTCTTCCTAGCTATACATGCACTGAAAGGCACTATTCATTACTGCATCATTGTGCAGATTCCATACTGCCTGGTGTGCATATCATGGCTTTGTGAAACAACACACAAATTCAGTCTTGCAGCCTTGAGCACCAGCTTTGAGGCATGGGTCAGAGCAGAATAGCTGGAAAAACGGAATTTTTCCCTCTGAAAGTTCCTTTTGATTTCCAAAATAACCACCATTTCCAGAACACTCAAGGCAAATATGTTTCAATTGTAAATTATCTAAACTTGTTTATACAAACTGGTGATTCACAATCAAGAGCGTGAAAGCACTTTTCCACTCCCTGTTTGGGCAGGTTTTTTCTTCAAAGTCTTCATCACACAAGTAGCACAACTATCATCTTAGTGCCACATACATGATTCTTATTTTATTCTCTCTAGAGTTGAAATTGTCAGTAATCATAAATGATCTTAGTCCCTGGTTTCAAATATTTTTGTTCTCTCATTTTCTTTCTGTATTCTCAGGCATTTATAGTAATAGGTAATAGATACATTCACAAGGACTTTGTGATGCAGGCTCTGTAGGTCTTCCAAATTCAATGACACAAAGATTTCGCATGAGAAGAATATGAACAATTCAGGTCAGAAAGATGCCAAAGGAATGTGTGTTTCTTAAAAGGCAACGGCATGAAAGGAGTGCTGAAGAAAAAGGGAAATTAAGAAGTAAGAACAAATACCACAACTTGTTAACACTTCTACTTAATTTTCTAGTCCTGCCTCTTAGGCATCCATTAATACCTGACAGTAAGGGTAGCCAGGCAGAACTAAACACTGATTTTACTTTCAGTGAGAGATACATGGTATCTGAACAACTTGCTCTAGACCAGTTCCTTCTGAAAAATAGGACATAAGACAAAATGGATTTACATGGCTACACTTTTTTTTTTCCTTCTTATTTTTTTTTTTCCTGACAACACTGGGATTCTAAGAGCAAACTGCACAGGGAAAACTGATACACATTCAGTTTGGAAACTAAGTGATCTTATCATCTATCATGAAGAAGATAAAGAGGCTCAAAAAATCAGTTACATAATTTACTGCACTCAACAACACAGCAAAACCAGGTGTTTCATATCTGTGCCATATTTTTGCCAAATAACCACCAAACACATACCAATCAGTAATAGTGACCCCACTGTGAAGCTGAGTCAAAGGCTGGTAGTTTTGTCTAGACTTCAGCGGGTCAGAAAAACTATGGTATATCGTGTACTAAACAAATCTTAACTATTTTGGAAGTGGACCTAGAACCACATTCATGCCAATTAAGTGAAAGTGGGATTGAATTCTATTGAATTCTGATGTGAAATCATCTAATTTAATAACATTAACCCCTGGAGAGTAAGGAGGCACTGGCATATTTTTGACACTTTCATAATCCCTCAGTAAGAGACAGAGGCCGTATTTGTTGAGGATCACACAGCTGACCCAGACACACCGAGCACTGGCCCTGCAAGACACTGTCCCAGCTATGGGAAGAAAAGAGCTTGCATAAACCCATTTGAAATTAACCCACAATAAAAGCGTGGGAACTATGAAGACAGATGCTGTACTCTATTATTAAAATTAATGATGTCCCACACATATCCATATTTCATTCTAACATATGAGTTATTTTCACAATAGAGTACTTCCCTTTTGATTTCAGAATTAATTTTCGTCTAATACATTGCAAAAAAAACCAACTCTCTGGCTCTCTAAGTAAAACTGACCAAAAGCATTAGCAAATTTAGCTTCAGCTGATTTTGTGCCGGTGACCTGAATGACATTTTAGCATCTAGTAGTCGTAATCCTACGTTGCAGCAAAATTGAGAAGAATAAAAATCTTAAAAAAGATCCACTATTTGAAGGGAGTCCCAAGCAGCACAACCCTGCACTTCTGTATCTTAGCAAGTACAATTCAAAGTACATTTGCATTGAATGTATATTAATAGCTCTATTATTAACATGTTTATAATAGCATCTAATGTAATGAGTAAAAGACACTTAGAAAAGTTAACTGAAATGAACATTTCAGTGGATCTATTATTCAGTCATTCAAGTTTCAGATTATGAACAAAATTCCCCCAAGTATTTTAAGTCATACATCAGCTTCTCATTCTTCAAGTCTGTTACAACTAACTTAAGATTAAAATTCCTCAAATTTTATTTATTGTGGAGACAAGGAAAGAGAGGGAAATTAATCTCCTGTCTTGTTACACTTGAAATTTTATTTATTCCTTGCAGGTTTATGCAAGAGATTGAGCCAACAGCTTTCACTGTCCAAACCTCCATTACAGTTGTTTGCAAAAGCTCTCTACAACAAGGTGCAGAACATGTACTCAGACTTTCTGCTGGCAGAAAGAGAATTCATGGTTACAGGTTAGAAAACATGTTTTAGAATTTGTAAGCAGAAGTCAGACAAGCTTGAAAATATTTCTAGCTTTGAATAGAAAAGTAATCAATGGGTGACAGCTTCCAGCAAAATGTGAAGGGCTTTTTCCTTATTGCTGACTGGGATGCAACTGGGATGCAGATAATTTTTTTGTTTGTAGATATTCCTGCCATCCTGCCTTGTAACTGATACTGCAGCACTGCAAATTGGCCAGAGAGAGGTTGGTCTTCTAATACAGCAGCTTACTTTTGTATCCTGTGAGGGTTAATTTCATTAAAATTCCTGAAGGGCAAAGGAGGTGTCAGTGCCTCCCATTCAGGATTGCTTGCCAGAAAGCTCCTTTGTGGGGTTCACAGCAACAAAAGCAAGTTTCTGCCTCAGGGATGGCAAAGAAACTCTTGCTTCCAATGGGGGCGAGCTGCCTCATGCACAGGTGAAAAGACCTTTCACCTCTTAGTTTTAATTATCTCAGGTCCTGACAGGGTGAACTCATATCTAATTCCCTCGCATAAAACACAATGCGTATTTTAATACTCCAGGAACAAAAAGGTAGAAGCAGAAAAAAACCCACTTTGATTCCAAGCTAACATCCTGCAGGTGTAAAGGGATGAAATTCTTATTTAAAAAAAATAGTCTATATTTCCATTACTCAAACCTCCCCAAATCAAGTATTTCTTATCCTTTTGAGAATGTTTAAGCAGAGCTGGGCATTCCTTACAGGCTTTTACATCTTCATAAAAGAAATAAATGGAATTCCTCCTTGTTGCATATGGTGACAAGGAATCAACCTCTCTACTAAGCCCTTTTAAGCATTCAGTGGATCATTCCACATGGAGCACATTTACTAAAGATGCAATCAGCATGATTTCATGTGTCACAACTGAACAAATGTGTACAAATTATACAAGCAAACAGGGACACAGCTGTAGTATTTACAGATGTAAAGAATATTTATGGAGGAAAATCTTTAAAAAGAAAATTTTTTGTTGTTTTCACAAGCACTTACTCTACTATTAGTAATAGTACTGTGTTATTGGTGGTTTCTTATTGTTGAGCAGAAGAAAATAGGGAAAAGAATGCGTGCACTAAGATTTGAGGCAGAATACAATTCATACAATTCAGGGGCTTAGTTCAATGTAAATTAAGAAAGCGTGTATTAGCTTAATTAGATGCATGATTAGACAGTCCTGGAATGTAGGCAGATGTAGGCTGGCAAGATCCCATTCTTCTTTTACTTTTTTTATCATAAAGGGAAGAACTCTTCCAAGATCCAAATTAGAAGATAGCTGCTCTTAGCATAATATATCTGAGAAGCGGAAGGAAAGAGTTAATCTGATATTTTTCCTACAAAACATATTAAACAGGGCAGTTTACCGTCAATGCAAAATACAGGTTACTTTCCACAGAAGTCACTAAATTATTGCTGAAAAATATTAGTAATATGAATATAAACCCACTATAAAGTTAAATTATCTTAACTAGCTTTCTTCATTAGTGCCATAGACAAAGACTGAGGATGTATCAGAAGAATATTTCAGGAATAGAAGGAAAAACTTCATAGATTTTTGCCTTATGGTTGATTTGGGAGATGGTAATTTCTTTATCAAAATCAGTACAAAACCTGCTTTCACTCTCATATATTATTATGAAAAAATGTTGACTTTGTAATGAAACAAAACTGTATTCCATGTGAAAAATGCATTAAGTAATCCATCCCACAGTGGCACAAAGGATTGGGAAATGTATTCCATGGAATGCATAATCTACTTCTGCAGATGTGTAAAAGACTCTGATGTTTCCTTGACACAAAATAATTGTTTTTCTTTTATTCCTGAGCTTCTCCAACCTTAAACCCTCAATATTATCCTAGGCTACATTCAACAGCTCACAGAAACGTACCTTCCTCTAACACATTCTTTATCAGCAGCATGAATATATGTATTACATTCTCAAAGAGAAAAGTTCCACATCAAGCAGATCACAGGTTAACCTGCCTGTTCCATTATGGTTTTACACTCTACCATACAACTGATTCTACAAAAGAGAGAAAGAAAACTTTGTATAACCTACTTACACAAACTAGTGAGAGAAAGGCATAAACAGGCAAACCCCCCCTCGAATGGCTTCTGTTATGTTCACTTGTACCATATCACATACAGCTTTTTTCTATGTAGTAAGAATTAATACCATAATTTCTGCTCACAACAGCACAAAATTGAGTCCACAAGTAATTTTTCCACAGAAAAGGTATTTAATTTTAGATAAGACAATAAAAATGTGTGACATCAACACATTTTTCAACATTGTTTCTTCAATTGTATCCTGAAATGGAAAAAAAAATTTGTCACACTGCAGTATGAAACTTTTAATATGTTTTCTTTTTTCCATTTGACTTCATTTTGATTTCCTATCTTGTCTGTAAAACTTTGCTAGAGTTGAAACTGAACTAACAAATGCATCATCTGCCTCCCGTAAACATTTAATTCTAAAAGTAGCATTTAAAATTCATGCAGGCATCAAACTTTTGTCTTGAATACCAGAATTGTTGAAAGCATCATAACTATGATGGTATTTTAGAAAAGTGAATCTGGATAGGGAAGAGGTGGAGATTTGGAGTGAAACATATAAAAAGCTATATCTGGCTTGCAAATGAAGCTTATACACACCAACAAAAAAAACCAAAAAAACAAAACCACTGTACAAAATGCTGCTGTGGGCTCTTTTTTGAACTAATTACCGTTACTTGAAGAACCAACTGAGAAATTGTACAGCACATGCATTAGAGTATTTTCCCCAGAAATATACAGTGTCTGGCTTAAAAGCTGGAAAACTAAATAAATTAATAAGAGAATATAATACATTTATTTAATCTAATGGATCTTCTGTTATGCAAGCAGCTGTGTAAAGTCCATTTTTCTCTGTCATTATTCAGAATTCCCTGGTCAATTCTGTTCAACTATAAAATGTGAAGTCATCATCTTTTTAGTATTCTAATATATTGTGAAATATTATCAGAAGAGATGGAAAATGTCTAGCTTGATTATTTATCATGGCTACTACACACCTCCTAGCTCAATGAACTCAGGAAACACTGGATTTGGTTTCTTCTGGAGTACTGTGAATAATCAAAAGCCAGAAAGATGGCATAAGTGAAAACATTATGTCAGTTTGGAATGGTCCAGACTAAAAGGTAAAAAGAAAGTAGAAAAAAATTACATGTGGAAGGAGAAAAGCCTAATTTTCCACATACCTAGGACCTTGTCAACACTGTCCTTAAGAAGCAGAGGTAGAAGTTATTTGATATCTACTACTTTGTTTTCTAAAGGAAAGCCTCTTATAATTTGCATTAGCATAATATAGCAGATATTTAAATTTTCCCTATGTTTGTTCTTTCACTAATCAGGGAACCTTGGAATGGTAGGCATAATTATTAGCACATATTTGACTTGCTGGGACAGCAGGATTTTACTGGTGTTAGGAGCTCCAACCTTTATGTCAGCAATGTGCACTGCTGCAGACTTTTTACTTACAGGAACACTTCGCTGCATGTATTTCTCATAATTTGTGGGGTTTGCACTGACAGTATTTAAAAGCGGAGGGAAATCGCTGTTGTTAGCCCACTGATGCCCTCCTGTGGTCAGAAGGACTGCTTGGTGCAAAGCAGAAAATAGAGAGCGGGAGGGTGGTGGGAAGAAGGACCCACTCTTGCTAAAGGTCATGCTTTTGTGTCCATTAAAGAACTACAGCTTTGCCCCATTCAGTCTTAACATCAGGAAAAGGCTGGATTTCTGTTACCTTTCAAAGTAAAATGCCACTTTGTAAAAAGGGAGAAAACCCCCAAACTATCAGTATAGATTAAGGTAGATTCTGAGCAGTAAATACAAGCAAGTTGGAATCACTGAAACTCCTGAATTAATTATTCTTTAGATAAACATCCAACAAAAAAAAATTAAATTTCATCACATGAACTCACAATCTGAACTTTAACTCACAATCTGAACTTTATCTCACAATCTGAACTTTAAAGCACAGCTTCAGGAAATAACTAGGACAAAAAAAGGATGCATTCAATAAAATAAAAGAATTTGAATTCACTTAAAGGGTGAATACCTCATGCAGAGTTCTACATGATTAGCTGCATGGAATACAAATGGAATAAATGAGACTATTCAAGGAAGAGAATAAGACGATCATTATCCAAATCCACTTTCAATTCTTGCTCATTATGAAATACAATCCCTGTGGGACTGGCTACCTGCAAAGTTATGATGATCTCCTCAGGTAATTCTAATTCAAGAGAAGCAATGTCTAGGTATGATAACTGGAGCAAAAAAAAAAAAAAGAGTGTGTGTGTGTTTGTGCAAATATATGCATGTACCTGTAGGTGAATACATAAGATACACATAATCTATTTGCACACCCTTCACCTAATTTAATGTGATTTGTCTTCTTTTAACTTTAACAGTAAATACGAGATTTTTTGCATTATGAATACTTCAGGAATGTACTCAACTTTGACTCCAGTTCCACATTTAGGTCAGGTGAAGTCACAAAAGCAAAGTGAGGAAAAAGTGGGAGAAAGGCTGATCCTCGTGTTTGGAAGGGCCTGGTTTCACACCAAGATGTCAGTGTCACTCTTACACACTTCCTTTGGACTGACACACAAAGAAGTACATGATTTTTTTTTTTTTAAGCTGAGTGTTGCCCAACAGTCTTCAACTAGATAGATGAGATGATGCAGGTGTTGTATTATCCAGGTTCTACACAACACATGCACTTGCTCATGGGTAAATGTACTTCATCTATTTTTAAATAGCTGGTGCCCACTCCATTCCATTGTGCTGTATCTTTGCTCTGCTCTGTCCTGCACTATGAGATCTTGACATCATATTGGCTGAAACCTGAATCATCTAGGAAACTCACCTGAGTTTACTAGAGTTATAGGAGACATAACCTGAGTCAAACATTTCAGCTTTTTAAGTTTCTGAGGAAAAACACGTATTACAAAGAACAAGTTATGTTAGAGTGAGGCTCTGTCACAGGCCAAAGAGACATAAGTAATATCCTTCCTTGAAGAAGAAGTGTACTGTAGAACAAGCAGACCTTGACCTTTAAGATCTGGGATGTACCAGGAAATTGTGACCCTGTTTTAGGATAGAAGAAAGATGGGAAAATGCAAAGAAGTCTCTTTTTTTTTCTTGCTAACTATTCATTTAAATCTGAATTAATTTCCAGTTAAGTACCTGAATGTTTATTAGGAAGGCTTCCTATACTGAAAATGAGAGCAAATGGTCCATAGGAAATCAAAACAGTTACAATCACAACTACTTAACTCATTATGCCTTTATATATAGCTGCAAACTGAGGGCACTACTGCAATTTCAAAAACCCATCTCATGCATGTAGGAGCTGATACAACTACTGCAGGTTCCACAAATACATTAAACAAGAGAAAAAAAATCCCCCACCCAAATAAACCCCTAAAAAGTCTTAGTTTACAAGAATCATTGTAATTTTTTTAAATCAACCAGATCACTTCTTTGGACAATCTTGGTACTGAAATGACAGGAGACTATCCTCAGCTTCAAGAGGATGTCACTCTGCATGGTTATATTACCTAGATCAAGACTGCACTTGGATTTTAAAAATTGTGAATTTCATTTTGAATTCAGATACATATTACCCACAAATTAGATGATAAAGCTTTTGCAATCTTTGACTAAATACATTTTTATGCACCCTACAGGTTTGGATGTGTCCTGGGACTTCTGAAAACAATAGCATTCTGAGTACATAGCATGAAACATTTTGGACAACAGTCTTCAGCAGGAGAAGTGGAGTGAATACAGAACTAAATGGTTTTGCTAATACTTACAGATAAATGCCTTAATATCTATTGAAATACCTCTAAATGATGCACCTTTTAATTATTTTTATCTATGTATTGCACTTGATCTAAATGAGACATACCACTAAATAATGCTTACTGAAAGACAATATCTGAACTATATCAGAATGTAATCAGTGCTGTTCTATTTAATTTCTGTCAATCCTTGGATGAAAAAAGTAATACAAGCTTATGTCTGCCTACTACCATGAACCTTTCAGAGCAAGATTTTAAAAACAAATTTTCCTTCAAATTCTCTTCAGGTATTTGCTCATGAAGTGACCTTCTTGTCAAAGGCACCAAACAGTGAAAAAGCTCAATGATTTTTGGAGTAGAGTACACAATTCTAGAAAATACAGTGTTTTGCTTAGATTTTGTATTTTAGACACTCCAATTTAATAATTTCAGAATACTGTAGTATTATTTTGAGCTTAAAAGTTCAATACATTAAAAAACCCCAAAACTGACCTGCCCATATAAATGCTGGCTTATGTAAACACATACCAAATCAAAACACATTTTGACAAACTAATTTGGTAGCCTCGAGACTTCAGCAGTTTGAAATCTTCTGAGTACGTAAACAATACAAAATAAATGTTGACTGTTTTGAAGATTGCCACAAATTATATCAAGGGAGCCTAATTACTGATTACAAGTGGAACAGCTGTTTGCTTTCCTCTGTTTCATTGCTTATGTATTCCCAGCCTCCTCCTCAGAGCTAACATGTTTGTGAAAGCAAAAATGCAGCCCTAGAAGATAGTACCAATAGTTCCAACTGAAGCCTGGTTGAAGATTTTATTCCAGTTTTTTGAAACTATATTTATATAGAAAGCCTTCTAATTATTTTTTCTCTAAAGGGTCAGGAAGATTCAAAAAGTTTGTGTGTGTTTCTGCACATCAGTGGTTCCCAACCACACAGACAGGTTTTGCTCTGCTCTAAGAATATCACCACGAAGGGATAATAAGCTTTGCTAAGCTTGTGGCAGTTTTTTGGGATGCAACAATGGCAGTTTTAAGGGAAGGGGAAATTGGAGGTGGGTGGCTGATATGTGGAAAACTGAAAATTCTCCTAAAGTGAGTCTCTGCTACAAGAAGATAGGGAACGATGAGTATAGTCAAAGCTGTTAGAGAAACCCCGTTAGATTCCAAGTTATTTAATGTGAGCATGTGCAGGAAGCATTCCACAAAAGGAGGTGATTTTCATACAGTTGAACAATCAGATCATTACATGGCTGCAAAATTTGTCCAATTTTGCAAAAACAGGTATCAGGAAATACTTAGCTGCAGCATTCTTAGCAAAGTAATTGTCCCTGGATCAGGAGACATGGTCTTGCTATGCTCAATTACACAGGGAAGCTACATGAATATGTTTTTAAGGTAATAGGATCCTTTCGTTTGCAGAAATGAATGCCTTAATAAAGTGCTGCTTTTATGTCTAGGCCTACTGAGAAATTAAGTAGGAAAAGTGAAGGCCTTCATATCCAATTAGTGAAGTACAGAGTTTACACAGGACCTACATAGCTATTACCTTATTAGAAATTTCATAAAATACCTAATTTATTTCTTATTGCTCTGCAATGCCTTTGTAAACAAAGCTTCTTAGGTCTCATTATCTTCCCATTCAAAGCAAAGCAAAAAAGTAAAATAGGGAAACAGAAGTTAGTGATAATCAAGCAAGTCAGAAGATGACATAGGAGACTTCTTTCCAGCCCCTCAGCACAAATCAAAGAGCATGTTACTTCAGTTCTGACAAATCACTGGTTTGACATAGGAAAAGAAAAAAAGATATTCTAAGGAGACTTTACCCTGGAGTGTGCCTAACAGTACGACAGGCTGTCAGTCAAGAGAAATTCTACAGGAGATTTTGAAAACTGCTTTGTGACTATGGGAAAACACCAGACTTTTTAAAAATGGCTACTAGAGATTTCTAGTGAAATGACTTAAATTTTCTTATGGTGTGTGCTTTCCAAGAAAGTATTGTCTAATAATTGGCTGGCTATTATTGATAATATAGTATTATTGCTAAATAAAATAACAAGTTATTTTTAAAAAAAGGAAAAAATAACTATTATAAGTAGTCAAACTCCTTGGGCTGGTGTAAACCGACTATATCTGACCATAAGATGGTGCTAGTGCTACTGCACTGGCAATGGCACTGGCAAAGCCACAAGACAAAGGTGCTACTGGGTAACAGTTTCCTTTTCTCATGACTTTTCATGAATGGCATTTGCTGAAGTCCAGTAACAAGAACACGTCAGTTCTTGCTTTAGTCTCTCCAACCACAGAACATCTTGTAGAAAGGGAGCTAAGAGTGGGAAAAGAAAGTAAAAGATGCCTAATATATCTCATTCACAAAAAATGCTAACCAAAACCAGAGAGAGTTCTAATTAGGAATAGACTCATTCTGTTTTCCCATTCTAATTAAAGATGCAGCTGAACAGTCCTGCATGTTCCTTCTGTGTTGCAATGGTGATCACACATATTAGCCAATACATTAACACTTGTATATACATACATACAAATACATGTACATGCTGTGTATTTTCAGCATCAACCTAAACATTCCACATGAGAACATGGCTGTATGGAGATCCATACAACTCTCAGCTGGGAAGATTGTTAAGGTTAGTCAAAGGCTCTACTGTGAATTCAAGGCATTTTTCACCTAGCTTTCAAGTTTCTTTTTCAAAGTAAAACCCCAATTTTTTTTTCCAAAAATTTGAACTCTGGAAAAGTATATAATTTTCTTAAAAATTAATTTCATTATTCTACATTCTGAAAGTTACAGGTAAAAATCAGTAGGAGATACGGAATTTATTTGCATTTAATTGCACCAGAATTTGGCAAAAATACAAACAGTGTAAGACAAAGAGTCTGTCAGCAACCATAATTACAGGGGTTACAAAATGTTTTTAAATTAAGCTACTGTGCCTCTTTTTTTCAGGGAAGAAGTCTATTAAATTTTTCTCACAGGTGCACTTCTCCTTCACAGTGTTTTTCAACACAGCTCTCCCCTCAACTCTTTCCCAGTTGAAAGCTCACGCCCAGCTCATTTTGTTACATTTCCCAGTTCAGCTTTGTGAAGTCCTACCTGCACAGGACGACCATCTTCCTGGCCAATCATGTTCCTCCAATCCTGCAGCGACTGCTGGAGGCTTTCCAGCCCGGTCTCCCAAAGCCTCACACCTCCTCCCATGTCCACAGTAACCAAACCTACTTTGCCCAGCGGTGCCAGCAGGGCGTCAGCATCTGAGATCTTAGAGAGCCAAGATGTATATGGAGAGAGGGACTGTGACCTGAAAAACAAGAATTAATGGGATTTTTTTTTTTTGAAGCTGCAATTAAAAGAGAGATGAGTATTTCTGCAGTTATGGCAACAATTAAATGAAATGACATCCTCATTTCATGCGACGATAAGTAAGCCCTGTCAATTGTTTTATCTGAAACTTTCCACCTACTGAAACAACATAACCAAAAGACACCTGGCTGTGTAAGAAGCAGTATAAAAGACCATGCTGAAAGGCAATATGTTGCCAAATCAACTCCTGTAGTTTAGATACACTGCTGTATCTAATCTAACTAAAAGTAGTCAATCTTTAGAAAAGAAAACCTATATAAAAACCATCATTTTTAAAAAAATATAAAAATATAGAAGAATATAAGAAGAATTTCTTATATAAGAATATAAAAAATATTAAAAGATGCTACAGAAAAATATAAAACTAAAAAAGAAATAGAACATGATCTGAGCACTGAGGAAAATACATTGCCATCAACTTAGAGTAACACCTTTCTCTAATGCTTTAACAAAATATTAATATTTAAATACTCATTTAACAAAGACACAGCTTTATATATAGAGAACTGTAGCACTTCTTTAAACAGTCAGCTTGCTGACAAAAATTTACTGCTGAAAGACAAGGGCCTAATAAGTATTTAATATGAAGGGAAATTTAGACAATGTATGGAAGAATCTATACATTTTCCAGTACTGTTAATTACATCCATAAATTACTTGGCAACCTGCACTAATAACAAAAATACTACTTTTTGAAAAGATGAAAAGGAGCAACACAAATGCTTCTACCTATGAAAGCACGATGTACTAACTCAACTGAAAGAGTTATCTCAGCATTTGATTTGGCTAACTTTACTAGAAGGA
>VWZN01006583.1:238295-265987 GCA_013396955.1 Regulus satrapa | reverse complement strand
AAAAAAAAAGAAAGTTAAGGGGTAACAAGGGTCTTCTCCCTTGTATTGTCTGTAGAACTTAAAACAAAATTGTGAAAATGTGTCTGTCATTTCATCAATTACAGCAAGCTACATTCTGTGCCTAAATCTAGTTTTTGCAAATATTCTTAACCTGAATATCAAGAATTGATCCTAATTAAATGCCTACTTTTCTACAAAATAACTATACAATATTTTTGACATGAAGTTCCTACTTGATGAGAGGAAAAGAAAAATATTTAAGCCCCCTGTTGGCATGTGCCAGGGCTGCATGCTGGCATGAAACATGTCCAATCCTCTTTAAAAAACACCAATTGCTTAAAAGCTTAGTGTCAAATGTTTCTCTAAATTCTTCAGTGAAACCTGGTGAAGTGATCCTTGACATTGTGCACAGCCAGAAATCTGGTATTTCCTGGTGCTTCCAGGCCTTTGGATGGCTCGCCAACCTCTTTGAACCCACAAAAAGATAATTNTGGATGGCTTGCCAACCTCTTTGAACCCACAAAAAGACCTTTTTTGGTGTATAGTTTTTGCATGGCATCTCATTTCTAATTTCTTTCTCCATACTTTCTGATTACTGGTGGCATGCTCTGTCCCCACTTCCCCTCTTCCCCCTGCTCCAAGTGTTTTATCCAAGCCTATTGTAGGGGAAACAGTCCAGTACTCCAAAGCAAGAGATGCAAATGTTCAGACAATTTCAAACAAAACAAAACCTCTTGCGAGTTTTCTTAGTCGTGCGTAGTACCAATCGGCCTGAAAATCTGGAGAAACTGAGTTTAAATTTGATATATACTTCTCCATTGATACATCCTTTGGATTGTAGCTGTTTGTGGTTCAGGGTGGTATTTCAGATGGGTAGAAAAGCAATGAGTGAATACCATTGTCAAACGTTCCCTGTTTGTGGATAGCTGCTCGGAAACTAAATCAGTCCTTAAGTAAAGCACACTAATGCCAACTAACAATTTTATTGCCAAGAAATTGCCATCTTTAATCTGAAAACTTTATGAAAAATATCCTCTTTAGTGGCTTACTTCTTCATCTCCTTCAAATTTGTAGAAGACTCTCAAGCATTTGCCGAAAAATGTCACAATGTGCAAACTGACTCTGAAACTTGACAAACTGTGATAGTTGTCTTGAAATCTATTCAGACCTCTCAAGAACTGTCAAAGATTTCACCCTAAATTTAGCTGGTTTAGGAAGGTAATGCTAGTGTCTCCTTTAACATGTAGTGCCAAGTTGTGGGGAAACAAACATGCCAAGTTTCGCTGCGTGGATATAAGTCTTTGGAGGGAAAAAATGAAGCTTTCATCTGATTTCCAAAGAAGTCTGTAGGAGCTGCGGGTGCTCTGCATTTTTAAAATTCAGACAAGTTTACATAACAATCAGAGGATGATAAATCTGCTGAGCATGTTTTATTGAATGAATAAAAAATGTGGTCATATTTATGAAGAAAAAAAAATAAAATTAAAGAACCCAGGAAGCAACATAGGTGTGATACATAGAGAACATGAAAAAATAGTAAATTAGTCCACTCTTCATACCTCTAGATATATAGCTCGGTGAAAAGTTAGAGGAAGGGATCCGTCCACAAAATACCTAGATTATTTTTCAAAATTCCTGGATTATTTTTAATGCAGTAGTACACCATTAAATGACAAATTGTGGAATGGAGATCTGAAGGACAGCCCAAATTTAGGCACAGATTGAATTTTTAAAGTTAATTTAAAATTTAACTAGATAATGTCACTAAAAAGGCCTATAGTTGGGTAATTTATTGCTGGGGAGATAAATTTTTGCTTCTCCCTGAAATACAAGATGTCAACAACTACCAAAAGAAGGAATTGTGATGACTAAATCATTAGATCTTGTCCAGCACAGAAGTTACATTTTGCCTCTTAAATAGTTGTTCTAAGTCAGAAAGTACGTTAATTCCACTTCAGATCAGCATCTATGGGTCATGGAAGTGAATGAAATCCGTAAAACCATGTAAATTAAGCTGATCATACATAAATTATACCTTGTGATATCGTGATACCTTGCCAACTGCTATATAAATATCCATACAATCTGTTCTTTATATCTCATTGTGGCAAAGAAATGTGTTCAGGAATCAGGCTATAAACCTTCTGTCCTAGTCTGAGAGAGTATCCTCATGACTAAGCTGTTAAAGCTGTGGGGTTTTGGTGGGGTATTTTTTTTTCTTTTTATGTATTTTTCTTTCCTCTTGCAGTATAGCTAAATGGAATACTTATGAATGATTTTCAAAACTACCCTTAGGACATTTTGCCAGTAAAGGGAATTGACTGAATAACCAGGCCTGGATTTTATAATTCGAAAAACCTGTATTGTATTGTTTTAATATTTTGTCAACTGCTTCATGTATCTCAAGGTTTTCATATAATTTCATCTGGCTCTGTTTCAAAGAGGATGAATCTTCCAGGTGGATATGGTCATTCTCTAACATGCTGAAGGTTGCTTGTGTCTTTGACAAGATGATTTTTTTTTTACATGATTAGATTGCTACAAGTTTTCATGACATTTTAGTTTTGATATTTTGCAAATGTATCAAATGCTGAATGAACTCCATTCGGTTTTCCTAGAGTATTTCCTCAATAACTAATTTTTCTGTTTAGCTAAAATAAAATTAGTAAACCACAAGTTTTGAGACAGTACGTCTTAACTTTATCTGGTTAGGACTCTCTTTTCAGAGGCCTTACCAAAAATTTTCTTAGCTTTAACAGTTTTAGTTGAACAAGGTGTCTGCCTGGATCCAAGTGCTTGGATAAGGTTGCTGAACTGGGGCTCAAAACTGGTGCTTAAAACTGAAAGACATATTCTTCACTCTTTCTTTCATTTCAATGAAATTAATTCTCTCTGACAGCTAAAATCCAAATCACTAACTGAAATGTAGATAGCTGCATTAGTCTATGCTCCAGTCCTACTCAAATATATTTTGTTTAATGCTTTCCACTAATGGGGTTTTTTGGGGATTTGGATGTATAACTTCACAAAGTGAACCTCCACAAGTTCAGAAATCTCTTGAATAGGTAAGAAATATTTGAATGTATGGACCATGATATCATTCTTTGGCTGCAATAAAAGTATGTTCCTTCTCATGTATTTCATTCAGAGAGGTAGAACTGTTGTTTCCTCTAGATTAATTATTTATAATTTTTCTCTGGCTTTTCCAAATTTCAGTTATTTATCTAATCATACTCCCACTCATCATGCCAGTCAACTGCAATATCCAGGAGTCTCCTAAGAAATCTGAACCATGATCAGGTCATTTTATGGATCCTGAGGGCCTTTTCCTTCTGGAGAAACTTTCTTTCCATTTGAGATGACCATCTTTATCAAACAGAGTGCAGAAATCATTTATCCTTAATGCTACTTCTGATTCCATGTGCCTAAGGTTTAATCTGAATTGAAGCAATCGGCCAGGATGTCAGTGCTGCCCATCTCCTGCGCTCCCTTCAGCTCCTTAGTCTGTTTTCTCTATTCAGTGTCTTCACTTTGTTTGAAATATCAGTCCAGCAATTCTGATGCCTGTGGCAGAGCTCCCTGAAGCAGGGATTGCAGCTGGTTGCACTTAACATTGTGCCCCACACTGGGCTTTTCGGCTCTTCCTGATGACAAATAACTTTTTTCTAGGAATCCTTCCTAGAATTTCTAGGATACAAATATCTGAGCACTATTGCATAACTATCCCTAAATTTTTTAAAATCCTGAATACTCAGGAAAATATTTATCTCTTTAGCATGTAAGCTGAGATAAGGTGGAAAGCTTTTCCTTGGTCCCATAGCTAAAAGATCCAAAGCCTTTCCCAAGACCTGAATACCTAGGTCTTTTTCTTGGTCATTTCAGCAGAACCAATTTATTTAATTCTTGTCAAGGCCTATTCTGTAATTATTTGGAGGAGTCTTTGTAGAGTTTAATTTCAATTGATAGATCAAATTTGATTCATTAAATGGTAATTTAAATTCTGCCGACTGAGTGGTTTGACATTATCAAAATCTGGTGGCTTTTTAATATACATAGTTGCTGTTCTGTAATCATAATAGACAACACAGGGGGAAAAAACCCAAAACAACGTAATTGTGTTCCTAACTTTCTTTCTGGAATCTGGAAAATTGAGGACTCTAATTCAGAACAGCTGTTTCCAAATATGTCAAGTTTTGGTTGATTGCATTACCATTAAATAATATTGAAATAAATGGCTTATCTCAAAGAAACTAAGCAATCTGATGCCTTATTTGGTAAACAGTCTTGTGTCTCTGAAAGCTAGAATTAGATTCAGCCTTAAAATAAATATTTAAGATCCCAACAACATTTTTAATGATTTAAGTTTTAGAACATGCTCAGAGCTCTCATGCTGATTCTTTTGTTTAAAGAGCACTAACTCTAGTTTCATGCATAAGTGCTGAGACATGCCTCTTCTGGTTTTTGCTAAACAAGGAAAAAAAAGAATTGATAGACAATACATTAATACCCAAAAATAACTTTTTCTTGTCATTGCATGGGCTTTTGCATTGACCTTTATTAGGCAGTATTTTTTTATGTTCAAAATCTCAATACATTTTAACTGATAAAAATCTGATCACATTCAGCCTATTGGTTCTCCTGAATCTGTGCCAGCTGTATGAGCTAAATCATTCTGGTTTGAGTTATTCAGAAATAAATAATGCTGGCAACAGCATTTATATTTAGTTGTATGACTAAAATGGTGAAAGTGCTTTAGAAAGACACCAACCAATACATTGTTCTTTCAAGGTCTGTTTAAGGTTTGTGAATTATATCACTAAAGAGAGAAAAACATGTGTGAAAGGAGGAAAGGTAGAAAAAAAAAGAGAAACTTTGAATCTTTCAGTCCCATGTTTAGAACAGGAAGGAGGGGATACTCAAAATGGAGAAGCTTTAGAGGAATTGCATTTAGATTATGATCTCATGACAAACCATCCTAAACTGCTTTGGTTTTTTCTTTGTGACAATGGGAAAGGACATCAGCTTTTGCATCCCTGACAGGGGTATTCTGTTAAAGATTAGAGCTGTGCAGGTTTCTTTTAAGTTAAAATTATTTAATTGGAAAAAGGTTTTAATTTAAACCTTTTTTTTTTTTTTTTTTTTTGAGAACTGCTCACCTTCCATTTGAATTGAACACTACTTGAAATATCCTATACGTAAAAAGCCTTAAAGCATGTAAGGCTTCATTCTTATTGCTTCACAGGCTCTTCTTTCCCACCTTTAGAGAAAAGAAATTAAGTAAAATAAAATGCTTCTACCTTATTATAGTGTTGCCTTTCTTTCTTCCATCATAACTGTTCTCTGTAAAGGTAATTTTTTTTCTCCCCTTTTACTGATAGGTGTTGTTCATATAAAATATCTAGGTAAAGCCTGCATTTATAAGCTCTTTTTAAGAGGAACATCTTGCAAAGAACAGTATGGAGCAATAGCAGGGTATTTTTGTGAGTCTCTGGAGCTCCAAGGATTAGCCTGGTTTCCATTTGAAAACCTGCCCTAGCTGCAGCACAGCCATGCCAGTCCGGTCCCGTCTGTTGTTCATAACTCCTGGTGGTTTCAACCAATTCAACACTTGTCTGCAATATACCTGATCTACAGCCCAGAGACACTCCTCAAAGGTAATTCAGAAGTCACTTGACATAATTGCACTCCTTCTTGCCACATCTGTGTGCAGCTATCTTCTCTGTGTCTTGCTCCTACAGATATCTCTTGCTGTTTTGCTTCTGCAGGAGACTCTTCCTGGACTCTCCTAGAGAGTTATTTTGGTTTTGCAACTTTCAGATGTGTGAGCTTCTGTGAAACATGAATAATGTTTCACAGGTCATCATAAAAATATGCAGTCCTCATCACTGAACTCAGCCTTTGATTATCAAGTGTATTTGTGGTACAGATTTTAAGCGAGTCCCAGGTGCAGAGCTGGTGTCACAGAGCCAGCCTTTTTCTGGCTATACTTTCTGGTGAAGCCCTGACATGAACTAACACAGTTGTCTGGATTTCAGCACCGTTGTGGTTACAGCCTTAGCCTGGCTGTTCTATGAATGGTTCCATTCCCAGCCAGAGAAGGATACTGCAGACGTTGGCTTTGTCCGTGCAGAAAGGTTCTGCATGAGCCCAGTTTGGTGGTATGAAGCTGTAACAAGTCAGTTTTGGCATCAACCCTGCTGGACATTCAGATGAGAGCCGTTCTTCAAGAGACCTCTGTGCTCATGTCCCTTGGTGTTTAGGTTCCAAGAAGGCTTATTTACTCATGGCCTCCATTGTGTGACTGTCTCAGGCAGCCCTAGTCTGGGATTCTGCATAAATAAATATTGCCTTGGGTACAAGACAGTGTGTAGAAGAGGACTTCTCTACAAGGCTTACTTCCAAGCAGCAATATTAAGGCAGAACTAATGCCAAAAAACTCATCTCAGCTTTTAAACCACCTCCATATAAGAGTTACTCTGAGGCAGACATGTCATGCAATCTATAACCTTCTTCTTAGTTTTTCCTCTATGTTTTCAAAGCCTTTCTCTTCATAATTTGAGTAACGAAACCATTATTATTCTTGATAATAAGAGGCCGTTACACGTCTCAGTACAAAAATAAAATATTTGCCATTTTAGGAAGGATTTTGTAAATACTGGACATTTCCTGTGCAAAGTGATGCAGTTTTTAAAAGAAAACACTGAACAAGCAGAAAGAGTTAACCTGATCCCACTGAGGGAGAATCTGCCTTTGAGAAATCTCTACAGCAGACTGAAATCTAGCTGCTCTTAGTTTATTTGTTGGAAGAAAACCAGACCATCATTTTGCCCACTTCCCAGAAGAGAGTGTCTGTGGGTGTTCTCTTTTCTTTCTCACCAGTAATAGATGAGATCTTGCAATAAGACCTGACTGCTAGAGAGACTACCTCAAGAAGCTATTGTCATGGGAAACAATGACATCAGCCCAAGATCTGTGTTGCTGCTCTTGCACCCTTCCTGTGGTGCAACATCAGTAAAGAATAGTTATTTGTTTCTTGGAACAAGAAACACAGCAGAATTACTAATTCTTTGCTGGATTGTTTTGCTTTCTTACAGCCTTTTTAATCCTAACCTCTAATTATGTTTCCCCTGTGTAAACATGGATAGGAGAAAAAAAATTATTACAATTTTTGAGTTCTCCGGGAACATGTGGTATGAAAATGATGGGAAGTGACTTCTCCTACTTGCATGTGTGTGTCCCAAAATAAAGTATTCCCCTGTTTTGGAAAGAGATGCTTAAATATATGTGAATCTTTTATCCCATATGACAAGGATCCAGCACCGTGATTTTGACTGCTAAAGGAAGCCTAGATTCATGAGTCTCTGTAGCACTCCTTATAATAGCTGGATACCTGACATGAGCATGTAAATTCACTCAGTTCCTGTCTTGAGCATATTGTGAATCCATTAAATAAAAACACACAATCTAAATTGGGTTTCTATTCCCAATATAGTTTATTCTGGTAGAAAAGGCTAACTTCAATTGATCATTGCTATTAGCAAGTCAGCAGAGAGCAAGGCAGTTTGCACCGTAAGAATGAAGGTAACAGAATGCAAATGCATACAGTGACTTAAGTACAATTGAAATACACAAGAACAGTGTATATGGCATGGAAGGTGAAGGCTCAGAGGCAGATTCATCTGCTGGAGGAGATGCCGGCTTTTTGGTAGACAAGATATTTCAGTGGATATGTCACAGCTTGCTAACTGTCATCATTCCCTCCTTTTTCCATCTTTCATCCTGGATAGATAACTCAAATTCTCTCAAGTTAGAAAAAGGTGATGACTATGATGAAAATGTAACCATTCAGAAATAGGCAGCAAGGCAGAAAATATTAGTTTAACTTTCAGCCTTGCAAAAGTAACTGAGTTTGACAGACACAAAGTCACAAATTCTAGCCCCCAGAAAGCCAGCATCTCCTCCAGCTGACAAGCCTGATGATCTTACTGGCTTCTCTTCAGTAGTTATGTTCTTGTCACTGTCATCATCTTCCTGAGATCAATTAAGGTCATTAATGCATGAAGGATGGAAAAATGAGTGGGTAAATGGTGGTGAGCAGGGAAGGCTGTTAAACAATTAGTGGTGCAACTCTTAAAAAAGCAACAGCGCAGAGTTGTTGTGCTCTATATTGAGGAAGTGGTAGAAAACATCCTGGGGTTGGTCTGCATTCAGCAAAGAAGGCAAAGTCTTTCCTATAATAACTGTGTTGGGAAGCCTACATCAAGCAGAAACTCTCCATAAAGTACTAATACTAGAATTTATATCATGGAAGTAATGTTCTTCCTTCACAGACCCTTAGAATAAGCTGTAGTGTCATTATGTAGCCACAGGCTTTTTATTCAGCAGCACTCCTGTTTCCTTTGGTGCATTGGATGTACGATGCTCACTTAATGAACAATAATCCAGTACTGTTTTCCCTTTGATACTCAGTGTGTGGCCCTCCAAATGATTTAATACATATTGTTTTGAAGACAGAGCTATGAATTCTCTTAGGAGTTTTTCTCACTACATGCATGCATGTGTTCCACAAAGTGAATTATTTCACCGTTGTTTTAAAAGAGGGACTGTTCCACACAAAGGGTACATTTCAAAATACCTGCTGATTTTGGTTGCCTAATCTGAGGCATGCTGGATCTGGTTTGTTCAAGGCATTTGCAATGAGTAGCCCTTAATATGCAAAAATAGAAATCCCTTTGCTCCTACTGCAAGTTCTCCAGGCTTTTGCAAGTAATAGTCTGAGATGTCTGGGCAGGTACATAGAAAATTAGGAAGCCCAGTTTAACCATTAAATGCAATGGAATTCAATTCTTCATGGTAATATGCACTGAGGCATTTTTTCTCTCCCAGAATCCCTGTCTCTTACACACTGTCTTTAGATATCAGCAGTAAACCTCAGGAATTCTGAAAGCAGAAGTGTCCCTGACTCTACAAACTCTGTTTCCGCCTAGAGACAAGGGCCACAAACAGATTAGAGGGCTGAGAAGAGAAGACATGGGGAAAAGGCCACAGCGCAGAATTCTGAGATCCCTTTGACACACAATGGCAAGCCAGTGCATGTAGTCATGTTATAAAGATAAATACAACTCAAAACAGGAGGCAACCGAGCTATAGGTGGGAGGTAACTGTCTGCAGTTGTGTGCTTCACACATTCCAGCATTGCCAGCTGCTGGAAGTCACAAGGTGAGCAACTAGTTGAAGGAACAGCAGAGAAGCTGAGCATACAGTAGCATCAGAGAGGATGAGCAGAAAATAGGACCTTTGTAAAGTGAGACAAGATCCCCAGCCCCACATTGTGGATGGAGGAATAATAGGACCAATTGTCCTCAGGGTACTCAGTCCTATGAGCTGGAAGACAGGAAAGGAGTGCAGAAAAATGCCTCCATAATCCAAGGGAAAATGGTCAGCAACCTTCTCTATCACTTAGACACACACAGGTCTGCAGTGCTGAATGGGATCCGTTTATGAAGGGTAGGTCCTGCCTGATCTCCTGCTATGACCAGGTGACCCCCTTAGTGGGCAAGGAAAAAGCTGTGTGTCTAGTAAATAGTAAAAGGATGTTTCTGCAGTAAAAAAAGATGTGATTCCTGGTGGACATGAGCCCCTGCGATGGTTAAGGCTGACTGTACACTGACCAATGTTAACCAGAGCATGGTAAGTAGGTTGAAGAAAGAGATTATTTTTCTTTACCGAGCACTGATGAAGCTACATCTGGAGTATTGTGCCCAGTCTGGACCTTCCAGTAGATATGCCAGCACAAAAGGAAATATAGAGGGCTACTAAGGTAACTCATGAAGATGGAACATAGTATCATAGTAGCTGAGAATCACAGAATCATAGAATCATAGAATCACAGAATGGTTTGGACTGGAAGGAACCTTAAAGATCATCTAGCTCTAACCGCCATGCCATGGGCATATATTACGAGAGGATGAAGAAACCAGGACTGCTTAGCTTGTGGAAAACTAAAGGAGAAGAAAGAGGGGGCTCTAATTGCAATCTCAAAGTACTTAAAAAGAGCTTAGAAAATGGACTCCATCATCACAGCACAGCAAAGGAACAAGAGGCAGCTGCCAATTGCAAGAGAGAAAACTAGTTATGTGAGAATAATTGAGTATCATGTAGAAAGGCTGTATCATTTCCATCCCAGGAGAATTTCAAAACTCAGTGCTCTGAACAGCTTGACTTAACTTCAAAGTTACTGTACTTTAAGCAGATGATTGACTTAAAGAGCTTCCTTCCAAACTACTTTTTTTCATTATTCATCTCTATTAGTTATCCAAGTTCTCATTTACTTTAAAGTTAGCTCCTTGTCACTACAGAGCATGCTCTTCTGTTCACATAAATCACATTTCATTGTTGATCTGAGACTAAAGTTCTACTCTTTGACGTTGCACTGTGAATATTTGTCTGGCTCTTAGTGCTTTGCCAAGGATCATAGAGGAATGCCATGGTAGAAATAGAGTTGCCTTATTACCTAGTATAGTTATCCATATTCAACAGCAAATAATGGCAAAGCCACTCTCTGCATATGTTAACCAGATCTACCTCATTCTCACTTTGCAGGTCACTATTGTAGGAAAAAATCCCTGTAACAGACTGTGGGTTTATTACCTTGACAAAGTTCCCATGAATTTATGTCTAATGGACACCTTTCATCAGTGACACATTGAGTAAAGGCAGTTACTGCCCTGAAACGGAGTCTGCAAAGAGATGGACGTGCTTGCAGCTCTTCTATCAGTCAGTTCCATGATATGAGCAAAGATCCTCCACTATTAGGGACAAAAAGTTTCAGGGTCACTCAGCATGCAATACTCTGTGAAAAGAAGAGTTATCTTGTGCAATGAAGTCAGAAATAAAATGATGTGGTGTGAGACTTTTGACTGAGCAACTAAGTGTTACTTGAATCAGTTAGTGTGAGTTGGATTCCATGCAAGGCCAAGCTCCTGATTCTCAACTTGTTTCACTGGGTGTTCTGCAGCACCTGTAAGCACAGTAACTGCTGGGATCTTATCTTTTTTGCCAAGGAAGAAAGCAATTGTGAGGCTGCAATTATCTCATTAACCCAAGATCATGCGAGCAGTTTTTCACAATGCAAAAAGCTTTATGTTTGAGAGCTTTTTCTCTTCAACGTAACGCAATGTGGCACAAACTCACAACATCCCATAGTTCAGCTGCCTTTAGCTCCAGTGAGACAACAGGATAGAGGAGGCTCTATGCCAAAAAAGGACCAACCAAGCTGGTTTTAATTTGGTCATTTCAACATAGGTGCTTTCTTACCTTTCCACATACATTAGTTACCACTGTAAGCCTGTCAAATCACATATTTTTATGAAGTTGTATGAGGGAAAAATGAAAGGAAACACAGTTTTAAAGAATTTCTTTATTATTATATGGTCTACATTATGAAAATAATCAAGAATAACATGTAAAACTGATCAGGGGTTATTTCCCCTCAATGTTATGTTTGCAGCCTGCAATTTCTTTTCTCAAGGAAAAGATGGTTTGAAGCATTGTTCTGACCTAACCTATCAATAGATACCACAGACAATAAGAGTGTTGAGATTTTTTAAGCCTTTACATATTAAAAAAATTGGTAAATGCTTTTCTAAAATAGGGGGCTAGTAAATGGCTAGGCAAAACAGATGCCACACCATAAACAGCACCAAAAGGGAATATGTGTGACTAGCACTTATCAATGCTGACAATTCAGAAATTCATTCATGTGCAGGAAAATATTACAGGACACATAATATAATTTTCCTACTGATTTTATGTATGTAATGGATGCACAGGTGAAGACTGAGTTTGAGATAAGGGATTCTGGCATTACATTAGCCATGAATATGTAGTAAAATGTCCTGATATGCAATTTTTTAGATTACTAACACTGCCATTTTTTAGGCTTTAAGCCCTAAAAAAAATCAGCAAGGAACCTCAATAAATTACAGGTGTATACAAAGATTTGGTATGGAATTTTATGTTTTCTCATAGCTGAAAGCCTTCAGTAGAAAAAAAATCATTTCTCTGTCTGCAACACAGGCATGAGATCTGTTTTGGCTCCATCTAGAGATTAATTTATAAACTGACTGTGGTACAGTCACCTGCCATGTCCCTACAGGATTTGTGTAAGTAACCAAAAGGTACATGGTGTGGAGTACCTACAACTATTTTTAATGCTTAGGTTATTACTTTCTTTTAAACCACATGCCCTGTCTTTCTCAGTCAGTTCTAGAACACAGACCCCACGAAAGGGCCTTGTCTTTTCTTAGTGAACTTTCAGAAAGTCACCAAATCTTTGTCAGAGGTTATAGCTTGACATCTGCTCTGATACTTCATAGTCATCAGCATCCAAAACATAAATTGATTACAGGATCTGTACTTCACTTGCAAAGGCTCCAGATGGATAATGGGCAGCTTTTGGACTGGGGGCTATTTTCTCTTCCCAACTGAGGCCTGCTCTGGATGCAATTCTAATGAAATTTCATGTAACAAATAGTAGTATTGTTGGACCTCAGTTTAAGCACAATTGCTTAAAACAAAATGGTTTCAACACACTAGAGCAATAGCCCTCAGCTATGTGTAACTTTGTACAAGGGTGTTACCAGGAGGAACATTTCCACAGCATGTTACTGCAGGAGCCTTTCTGTCTGATAGAGCTGTCACCACCACTAACTTTTGCATCTCGATAGGATCCTGTAGGTCGTAAAGACCCAGAAGCAACTCATAGCACTTCTGTACTACAAATACACAGGTTTAAGCTCAGCAATTTGAGAGCAGACATTGCAGATGGCTAAGTGACAGGAGTCCTTGGGAAAAATCATCTGTGGAGGGAGAATTTCATCATTCAGGCTCCCAGACAGAGAAATGACCTGCCTCTTTTGAGGGATACACTGACTTTGCCTACAAATTTCCATTCATTTCTCATGTAGCAGAACTATTAGCCACTCAGCTTTATCTATACTGTTTAAAAATCACAATAAAAACTAGGAAGAAAAACTGAATATATTTATTTGGTTTATTTCAGAAGTGACAGCTTACCATTGAAAAAAATAAATATTCACTTCAAAAGTTTAGCTTCCAAGCAAAAGTTAGGAAAAGTCCCCTCCTATGGCAAAATTTTGTTTCAGAAAGACTCAGATTGAAAACGTGAGAAGAAACTAAACACAGAAATCAAAATTTGCATTCTGAAAAGTACAACAGAGTCAGAAATAACCTCTTTTGTTCAATTGTGCATGCTTTGTGAACGGAAAAAAGAAAGTGACAAGGGAGTGAACAAAACCAGTAGTAATCAAGGCATTTAGCAAAGTGGATTTAAATCTGACTGCATATCAATGCTTTTTAAGGTAACATGATTCACCAAGATTGGATTTTAAAGATCACATGTATGTGCTATCACCCAATTTACAAGTTCTGCTTGTTTTGTCTTATAGTTTCTTCAGTATAACAGTCTTCCAGAAAGTGCTAGTACAGCATGCAGAACAAAAGCTCTGCAAATTTATCTCAGGCCTTTTCTTGTTATTCTGACACAGGAAATTGATAATCTATATTACTTGCATAGTGAAGAATCTATGAGCTTGGTTTAAAACAACATGTTAAGGGAAGGCATAGAAATTAAAGAGTTATTTCATTCTCATACCCATTTTTTCAATAGCTTTTCACAAAACACAGGGGTAAAACCTGTAAGAAATTAAGCCAATTTAAGTTAAAAAAATCAAGTAGTGAATGATGGTCAAAAGAGGGTCTTGTTCATTTGAACAAATGAAAAAGAACAGAGCTAAGAGGGAGTAGTCCAGGAGTATTTCCCCTTTGCTGGCCCAGACCAACTCTCACTCCAGCTGAAAACCACTGGCTCAGACCTGGCTCTGGACACAGTTCCCTTCGCAGATAGGTACCCAAACTGGTATTTAAAGCATTACTACAAGCTCAGTAGTCCTGCAGGACTGCAGCAGCCAAAATTGTCTCCTACAATTCTCTTAGTGCGCCTGTCCAGGGTAAAGCACATTTTGGCAGGACAAGGAATCTCTGTATTTAGATCAAGTCTAAATTTATTTAACATCCATGATAGATGTCTACAGACCAAAAGATACTCAAGCCAGTAGGATTATTCAAACCATATGTAATGCTAACTTCAAAAGAAAGCATAGCCATTGCTCAGAAAAACTCAATTTGTCAGAAGTGTGGGTAATTTTTGCTGCAGAACTGTACATGTGAATTTGAACCCGTCTCAGTCACAGAAAATTATTGAATATACACAGACAACCTCGTTGCAGTTACAACTCCCTCATGAGGGGAAGAGAAAGGGCAGACACTGATCTGTACTCTGTCTTGACCAGTGACAATGTGACCAAGGGAATGGCCTGAAGCTGTGTCAGGAGAGGTTTAGGTTGGATATTAGAAAAAGGTTCTTTACCCAGAAGGTGGTTGCTCACTGGAACAGGCTCCCCAGGGAAGTGGTCACAGAAAAGGCTGACAGAGTTCCAGAAGCATTTGGACGATGCTCTTGGGCACATGGTGATTCTGGGGGATGATGCTGTGCAGGGCCAGGAGTCAGTGATCCTTGCAGCTCCCTTTACAACTAAGGATAATATTCTCTGATTCTGTGATTGTATGATTAGGCACTTTCAATTCTGATAGCTTCTCCCACAAAGCATGCATGTACGTATATATTAGGAGACTATGTGTACAGAGAAAAGCCTACTATATTTCAGTAGTAGGAGGGAACATTAAAATTTTATCAAAGCATTTCAGGGTAAAAAAAATAGTACTTAAAATTAGAAAATTAGAATTGACACCAAAAAAGTGCCAGTATTACTAGTTAAACATATTCTCTTACAATTCAGTTGTTAAATAATACCTGGCAAAAGAAACTTCAAAATGTCTATCTGTTTTCAAACTAAACCAGGTATGATTAGGCCCTTCCTGGAATCTCATTTTCGTATTTGTCTTGGCTCGCTGTGTCTTATTTCTTTTTATCAGGGAGGCCTGGTTATAATGACACATGAAATACAGTATTAGTGTAAAAAAAAAATTAAACATGCATTGGGCTGAAATTATGAGGTACTACTGTGTCATTCTATTCATGAAATATTTGGACTGATCAGGACTTGAAATCTTCAACTGGATTTTATAGTGCAATAAAGAGCATAATATTGTGGATAACAGCTGCCATCGGACATGTCAGTGAGGTAATCCTTGCACAGCTCCTAATAAAGTGCAGCGAGAGTGGAAATGGGCCATGGGTCCAGCTCCATGACAGTGCTGCAGGGCCTGGGCAGTGCACACTCACCAGGAGACATCCAACACTCCAGGCAGACTCCAAGGACTGGTTAAGTTGTACAACTCGCCTCCGACTGCCAGAGCAGCTCAGGATGGGAAGCATGTAAAGCATGAGGCATGCTGGCTAGTTAAACTGGATTTACAGCCCCTCAGGACTGCCAAAACAGTGCTAAGCAAGTGAAGAGTTACACTGCTGCTTACACCTCCCTCTGCTCCCTTTTCTTCCTCTACCATAGACTTAACTTTGCATGTGACTTCCTCCCCATATATACCCCATGGCCCTATGTTGCACATGCCCTGATTTTTTGTTGTTTTCCTCCAAGTATCTACATATTTTATCATGAAAGAGATTTGCTGCAATTAATATCTTCTATGAAAATATACTTAGCAGTATTCAGGCTGCAAAAAACATGCAAAAGCAGATTTTTTTTTTTTTTTATCTTTTGGAAAATAAATCAGGGAATATTTTTTACAGCTCAGGACTTCAAAAACTTGCTCTTATTTGCAAGACGGCCAAGATTACAAGCACTTAGTTTTCACCAGTTAGGCTACAAATGGCTGGTGTGATCATCTACAGACTAAAAAACAACATGTAGAAAATGGATTCTGAGCATCCTAGTTCTTAGCACTTGCACTTCATGAGCTCAGTACTTTTTCAGACTTTTCCCTCAGGAAAAATTGTAATATGTAAAAGCTTACTTACATCTAAACCTGCATGTTTTGGGGATCTAAAATGCCTGTAATAGTCTGGTGTAGTACAAATGCTTTCAGAAAACATCAAGTATGCAAAGAATGGGAACATTACAGAAGGGACTGGACATAATCACACAGAAGATCCAGGAAGGCAAAGAAATTCTCACTACAGCTTAGACCTGACAAAACTAGTGAAGCAGAACATTTTGCCTGGGATTTGGGAGATTAAGATTTTTCCATTCTAAACTTGACTGTTTTCAGATTCGTACCTGTCTCCTCTGCAGCTTCCTAATCTAAACTAAAATTTTGATCTTCTGCCTGTCTTGGACTTTTGTTGCAGCTTCAAACAGGAGCAGAACACATACTGTTCTGTGGAAAGAATAATCTTTTAGACAATGGGACACAGGTTTGAACAAACCCATTGCCTAAGTGTAAGCAAATGTATTGGATGTAGGAGCACCATTCTGCTTGCTGGGGACTCAACATGGACGGTAAGCGCTACTCAATTCTTGAAGCAGCACATGGATCCCTGTTCTTAGGAGAGAGCTGCCAGATCTGGATTCCAAACAGACAGACAGAAACAGCAAAGTCCATAGAGGTACATGAAGTCCTCTCTCTCCTGAGCCCTGCTTATGCTGAGGTTTAGGTGATTCACCTCTTTGTGCACTATGCTTGGACTTTGTAGTCCAAGTTCTCTTGCGAAGCACTTAACACTCACCATCACCATTCTGAACGTCACTCTGGTTGACCAGATGCCTTAAAACAAGGCTTTAACTTGTATCTCTCAGCTACCTGAACGGCCTGATTTTAGTAATTTCTGCTGAGCAAGAGAGGCACCAGGACTGCCCTCAACAAATTTCTTGGAAATATAGCATATGCTCTAAAGAAAAACCCAAAGCTTGTATTTAGAAATGATCACTAACAAAGGATCCAGCACACCACTGGTTAAGTGTTCCACTGTCTAATTATGTTCCATTAAAATTGTTTGCTTAAAGCCTAACATTTATCTGGATTCAATTTTGAGACATTTCATCCTATTATAGCTGTTAGATCAAAGAATTCTCTATTATCAAACTACTTTTCTTCATGGAGGCAATTATAGGTAGATACTCATTTTGTAACCATGCCTGCCTTTAAAGTAAGGTCTGCAAGTATTACAAGGCATGTGCTTGATTTTTGGCACAAGAACTGGATACTGCATTTGGCACTAGTGTAAGCACTACTGGAACAAAAGTAGTATTGCCTCCCCCATACCATTTGATGTTCTCTTTTTAATGCATCCAAGAATTGCATTTGGCCAAGTGGGGGCTTATATTCAGCTGACTATCCATCATGTCTCCAAACTTTCTCTCGAAACACTGGTCCTTGGGATGGGTTCCCATTCTGTCTCCAGATGTATGACTTTACACTTGGTGATAGTGAAACAGGCTGTATGAGCTGGACACCAGCAAAGAAAGGCATATCAATTAACTGTAAAGTGTATAAACCTTAGCATGCCTGAAAAATTTGTGAGTTGTTAGCATTTCAGTCTCCCGTTGCTTCTCCAACAGCTATTAGGTAAAGCTTCTGGCTTCAGTTCTGAGGAGCTAACAGGAAGATGTTGGTCATTCTGAAAAGGGAGAAGAGTTCACAGAAATTTTACTTCAGAATGTGTCAGCAGCTGGCAGTTATGGACAGTGAACAAGTAACAACATGTTTCCAAGAACCTGAACTTTATCATAGAATGTTGACAAAGGGTCTGAATTATTTTTTGTTTAGGGATTTTCTTTGCTACATTTTAAACTTAAATTGCCTCATAAATGCTCCAAAATGCATGCACTGAGTAAGTAGACTGTGCCACATTTCTAGTGCAAATTCTGACCTTAGCTATCAGATTGTGAGCTGTTTCTGTAAACACCTACTATGGGGCACGCCTGCCTCAAACACAGCTACGCTTTAGTATTAGTTTCCACACTATGTACTAACGTTTTGCAGCTGTTATCTGAAAGAGGATTTCAGAGGCCAGCAAGAAAAATGAGTTGCTTAAGTACCATGAAAACCAAATTAACTTTCTCCTCACTAATGTTTTAGTCCATGTACTCCTATAAACAAAATCTGGGACCTACAGGGCACTCTTAGGAGACAAATTTAATGAGCTAATATTTTATGCTCTATGCCTATCACACAATGTCTGTGATGCATTAGTATGGCTTCATTACATTCACAAAATGCTTTTCTGTTAAGATACTGTTAAGATACTAGGACATGTCTGTGGACAAGAAGAGGAAGAGGAGGAAAAGAAGTGAAAATGCTTCAGGGAAGGGGTGGACAAACTACCGACTGAAACAAATGAACAGGGATACCTTTTCTTAGGTACATTCTTCCCCCCTTCCCCCCCCAGTATGCAAAATTCATTGCTCATTAGTGGAATGCTAAGCTGAAGTAAGGGTGTACTCTTACAAAATCAATTTCATTCATTATGCAAAGTCATTATTGTAATTTTCACCATATTTTTTTCCCCCTTCATCCAGCAACTTTACCAAGATGCTTTTCTTCCTTGTGAAACAGCTTATCATTCACTTTATGAAGATGCCTAATGAAATACTCTCATGGTTTCCAACTCATTCACACATTAAGCCTCTTTCAAGCATGTAGTCGCATTTCTTGCGCTGAACAGCTGTAAGGAAATGCTAAATTTTTCTGATTTAGTGCAGTTAGCCTAAATGGAGCAAGATGTTGGTAATTTTTTTATTTAGACACAAGGAGCAGTGTCACTACATTTTGGAGCTTTGCTCACAACAGACGAATTATTAGTTTGTGTTTTAGAACTCTTGTTCAAGCAGCTGGAAACACTGACCCACTGACTGACACAGTTCTTTTGCAAATGTCCAAACACATTCACAAACAAAAGTATTTAACTGCTTTCAGTTAAACTGCCATCATAAATTTGCATTTTATTTAAAAACTAGCTTATGAGAAACTTTAATAAAGCGGCATTATTGTTGTTAAGCTTTATTTAAGCTGAAGTGCAGAAATAAGCCCTTGCAGAAAGTAGCACAAAAATCATTAAATTTCATAGAGATCCTTCTCTGGTGGTTTTAATACAGCTTGCCTGTATCTGACCTGAAAGAAACACTTCAGTCAGAGCAGACACAATTTGTTGATCTGTTGCATCAAATGCCTCAGCAAGCTAAAACTCCTCCAGTAAAGGGCCTACAAGATAAGAAATGAGACTGAACACAGAGTTACATTTTATCAGTCCCCATCTTTCTAATCTGTTCTCTGCTACACCTACACATTTACCAGCAACTGCTCCTATCTTCATGAATCCTGTGCTCTTCCACTTATATGGTATCCATATAGTATATAACACTGCAAACAAATTGTGTAATTAAACTGAGTCATTACCTTGAACGTGGAAAAAAAACCTTACTCTTTTGCTAAGTATTTTATGCTTCCTTGGTAAAAAATTCCTGAAGACATTCAAAACTGGAGTAATTAACCAGCTCAGAGGTCCCCAGCACTGGAAGAGCATCAACCTATGAAAGTCCAGAGGGTCACTAGGAAGATTAGGGGGATGGAGCACCCGTCCCGTAAGGCTAATTGGAATTATTCAGCCTGGACAGAAGATGACTTCAGGGTGACTGAATTGTGGCCTTCTAGCACCTGAAGAGAGCCTACAATAAAGATGGAAAGAGACTTTTTTAGCAGGGTATATAGGGACAGGACAAGGGGCAATAGCTTCAAATTGAGAGTAGATTTTTGGACCAAATTCCTTATTGTGAGGGTGGTCAGGCACTGGAAAAGGTTGCCCAGAGAAGCTGTGGACGCCCAGTTCACAGGAGTGCCCAAGGCCAGGTTAGATCGAGCTCTGAACAGCCTGGTTTAGGGAAAGGTGTTCATGGCAGGTGAATTGAAACTAGATTTTACCTTTGAGATCCCTTCCAACTTAGGCCACTCTGTGATTCTCTGATATTAAGATGTTGAGAACAGATTTACACATGCTGCTTCTTTACATAAAAAGATTCCACATAGCTTGCTACAAACTAAGAAGGAACTGCCCATTTAACAGCACACAGCTCAGTTTGTCATTTATTGTTGCATCTCAAAACCTTACCTGTTACCTGCACAAATCCTTCCAAACTTGTTTACCTCCAAATGAAAGTTAATCTGTATTTACACACTGCTAATTTGAACTGTGGCTCTTTGAAACATGTGACTCCAAACGGAACCTGACAAATGTCACCACTTCAGAAGAACATCACAAAAAGAGACCAATTAACACAACAGACTGTTTTGTGCAAGATTGTTTTATTAACAGACCAGACTTGGAAATATTGCAGCTGGGCATCTTTACCTGCAAGGCAAAAATGAAAAAGTTATCATTTAGGCACATTTAGATCTGAAAAAACTCTGACCATATGAAAAAGTAATATAATTTTACAGTTTCTAATTTTGGCCAAAACCATTCATTTTATTTCACTAGATTTATGACTGCAGTAGTCTCACACACACTAACTAACTTACACATTAACATCTCTTTACTGAAAACAGAGATTTTGAGTACCAGACCTAAGAGGATAAACATTTCTACTTGGAACCATTGATACCTACACTCAGTATTTAAAGACAAGCCAAGACATTGTGCATATTCTAACTTTTGCTGCACTCTCATTTTTGGCACGTTTCAGAGACTATTTACATACAAAAATGAAAGCAAAAAGAAAGCGGAGTTGGGTCCAGTTCCTGCAAAGTTTGCTTGAAAAATTAATGAAATTCAGTATGTTGTCAATACTGATTGTCAACATTTGCTTTTAAGTACTCTGCTCTTTCCTCCCAGTCTATACAAAGGAATCAGTACTGGAAGTCTATTCTGTTCATTCACTCGAGACTATCACTTGTGAAATTAGTGACAAAAAGAGTAAGAAATAAAGACAAATAGCAGGAAACGATCAACTTATAGGGAAGAAAAGAGGAATACTCTTCTTCAGATACAAAGCCCTTTATAATGACATTATTTGGAGAGTACTGCCAGTATGTCACCTGAACCTACTACTCCAGTTTACCCAAAGCCTCAGTAGAAACTACAACATTTTTCTATCTTCTACACTTAGTTTGCAGAAAACGCATAACAACTCCTATAAGCATAAAATAAAAACCTGCAAGGTGAAGTCCCACATTAAAAGATTAAGTAAAGCTCTAAAGTATACCACTTGTATGGGATGCTGAGCTGCAAGGGCAGTGAGGAACATGAACCAGATGAAAGAGTATCCCTTACTTCTCTGCCAATATACCAACCCTTGCAGGCCTTTACAACAACTGCAATAGTGAACTAGAAGCTTCCCATGCGTAGGAAGGCTCCTGAAAACACCTCTATCAGAATACATCTGATGTTTAGCCCAGAAGATGGAGGAGAAAGGATCTACACTGACAGAAATTCTGCAGTGTTTCCACTAAAAACAGCATCAAGCTCAGAAATCAGACAGGAGCATACGGTGCTCCTCAGCCTTGGGTTATGCACTAACTGCAAGGACACATCTGCCACTACTGAACTTCCAAGTTTCTGCCATCAGCAGCAAAATTCCTACAAAAATAGCAGTGGGAGTGACCTAACATCACCCCAGGCACCAAACATTGCAGCAATTCTGCTTCTCAGAGTTACCAACATCTTCCCAGAGTTGAGCTAAAAAGCTTTTCAAGAACACTGCTGCCAGTAAGGAACTATTTTCCTGAAGCTGGAATTTCCACATGCCATGTGCTGGTTGGTGCTTAAAAACTCGGCTGACTTCACAGATGGGAGTTAACAGCACAACATGCAAGGAGCTTGAACTGAGGGAATCGGCAGCCTACAAAAAAAGCTGCAAGGATTAACACTGTCAATCAAATGCAAAGTATTTCCTCGATCTCCTTTAGCTCCTTGGACAGAAAGCAGACCCCAAATGAGCTCAATTTGCTGCGACTTGGCTGTAAAAATACTTTTAAAAGACCTGAGGAAAAAAAACCCCATAGAAAACAGCAAAACAAAATATATAACTTTCTTTCTTTCAGAAACTTTAATTTCTGAGAACTCATCCCAATGCAACTGCACCTGTTTGAAACTGTATTCACAACACTACCCATTTTTTATGAACCAATCCTCTGAAGCTAGAAATTCGTAAGTAAACTGCGTATCTGATCTAAAAGAAAAAGCAACACACTACAAAAACAACCAAACAACAAAAATCCCCTCCCAAACAAATCCCAACAAGCCAACCAAAATAAACCATTTTGAAATTGGAGAAATCAGTTTGGGGAAAATTAGGTCTTTGTTTGACATACTTTCCGAACACCCCAACAAAATGAAGTTTTCCTAAATTCCAGCATACCTGTCAAACTAAAAAGACATTTGACTAAAACTAATAATATGGGCAACACTGAAGGTAGTTTAGTACCCAAAATGTAAAGCAAAGTGAAGAACTCTGAGGAAAGTGTTGGCTTTGAACAGCAAGAGACTTGTCACCAAAGCAGGAACAGCAGAGTGACAACAACAGGTAAGAAGACATAATTTGGAGTAGGTCCCACCTTCTAGGAGCCAACTGTCACTGTTGAATCACTTTAACTGTTAATACCTTCTTACTTCTAAAGGACAGACTACTCATACGGGCAAATCAGTCTTTCAAAATTACCAACTTGATCATTATATGTGAAAGCTTTAAACAAGTAATTCTGAAGTTTGATCAAGCTGAAAATTTAGACCAGTCCCCAAGCAGGCTTTTCTAGAAAACCTGAAAAAATCATGGTACTTGCAATCACAAGACTTGAATCATATTAACAGGCTATTAATGAGGCTTGAGAGTTATAGCCAAGATCTCAAGGTTTCCCGACATAAAACCAAACAAGCCTTTAAACCAAGTTATTGGTAATGTTTGCATTTCCTAAACATATCAGGGTGCACTAACAATTTAACTTCCCAAATGTTTGAGCACCAGTAAGACTTCCAACATAAAACCCGAAATACTTTTGATTCAAGTAGCTTTATAGTGTAGGCACCACCCCAGAATGAGTGAGCATCTATGCAACTTGAATGTCTGGCAAATACTGGCAGCAGCCTGCAGAGCTAACAGCTGATTGCCTCGGGCCGTATCTCACCATTAGTTCATTCTCCTTATGAGTCTGTTGATCTGGTCTTCTCTGTTGCCAGCATCCCCACCTTCCACAAAGTGGATCGTTTTCTTCTTCATTCCGCCCCGAGGAGAGGATAACTTGAAGGGCCAAAGGAAGTTGTTCACAACTTTGAAGTTCTTGCCAACAGTATAAATTTCATGGATCACATCTTCCATGCAGATGATGCCAAGCTTTCCTAAAATTCAGACACAGCTTTCAGAAAGACTTCAGAGGCACTGGTCAATAACAAACTAAAAAATTATCATGTTGTTACTGTCATGCCTACTTATTTTGATAAACTTCAGGAAGAAACCATTCCTTTTGTCATAAAACTGAATTACTAACTTTTCTAATTAAAACGGATTAGCTGCAGCCAAGTCAACATTTAGATGGCATATTTGCCAAGAGGCATCAGTTTCAACTGTTAAATATTTACTGCCAGCAATGAGGAACAACAAAAAACAACCCACACTTACTGAATCTTGGGAAAACTGATTGTTCTTTGGAGAAAATCTAGATTAAATACACCCAAATCACTGCAATGTGTCACTCAGGGAAACTCACTGGCTCTTAAGTTAAGTTGCTGAATAATGCTACAGCAGGTTTCCTTAATGCCTCAGCAGAGTCTTCAGCAACATGTTACAAGTCAACTCTACTAAAACACGGTGCTAAAAAGATTACAATAAATACATGTACATTTAGGATGCTTATCCACTGCTCAGGACAAAAAACACACATGACACAGCCTAATCTGAAGCAAAATGCAAATCAAATGCCAAAAAAAGGGAGAGAATTGAGTGGTTGCTTTCACTCATTCTGGCATGACTCTAAGAGATGGGAGTTTCCCAGAGCAGCTCCATATCCCAACTGCTCACCACGCTTTGCTTTTATTGAATACACTGATCCCTACCTAGATCTTCTTACCAAGTTTAGAAACTGTTTACCAGATCACAAAAGTCAAAGACAAAATGCCTAATATTAAAGTCTGAAAGTTCAAAGCTACGACTCTTTCATGCTACAGCACTTCTTTTTTGCTCAAAGACCTACTGACCCAGTAAAAGTCAAGGAGGTTACACTTAACATTACAAATTTAAAAGGCTAAAATTCGTATTCTTTACATCTGCTTTCAGTACTTCACGTGGAAGTTACATCCAGCTTGCTTCGTATTAAAGAACTCTGAGAAGCAGAGATCACAAGCAAACAGCAGTGCAGTGCACCTAAGGCCAGCTGCCCAGCTCAGCACTGATCGCCCTGAGGCAAGCAGCTGGCCGCCGGTTTGGCTCAGCAGAATTTACCAAGGCGTTTCTGGATCAGGCGGTTGTCGGTCAGAGCAATGCGCTGCTTGTTGATCTTGCCGTAACCTCGCTTGTAGATCAGCTCATGCACAGACTTCAGGTTGGGGTAACTGGAACAGCCATGTTAAAAAAAATTTAAAAAAAAAAAGGTAAGTCTCTGCAAGCCATGTTTCAGGGGAACGTTAACATCCCTGATTTGGACTTCCATACCACACAACTAAAGACCATTTCCGCACGTCCCACACAAAAGCAACAGAGAAGCAAATCTCACACACCCAGTTCCCAAGAACACCAGTAAGAGTGCAATTACATCTAGCAGCCATGACCTTTAAAGCACTGCCTTAACCACGTTTTCAGTTCAAAGACAGCAAAGCGCACCGAAGATAAAAAAGCCCCTCCAAGTCTAGGGCAGCAAAACGCCAAACGTTCTCAAAACTCGCACACCTGGGTCTTTACACCTGGGTCTTGCACTCACCCCCAGGCAATGTAGGGCTCAACAATTCGCAGCATGTTGATAGAGGCCTTGTTGAGCTTTACAAAGGTGCCGTTGAAAATCTGCCGCAGGCGAAGAAGCTGCAGAACCTTGCGAACCTTCGGGCTGACACCATTGGTACTGGAAAAGGAAGAGAAGCAGCCTGAATTATCAGCATGCCAGAAACACGGGCTATCAGCTTAAAAAAGGACCCCAAAACACAGCAGCACTGCTCCCATACGGAAGCCCATTTTATGAATCGCACCAAGGAAGCTCAGTATTATTTAACTTACCATTGCTATACATTTCAGGATGAACTTAAAACATCTGTTTCCATTAAAAGAACTGAAACAAATATACTGCAACAATTTAGATTTAGCCTAGCGCTGTCCTGAACATAATTCCTCCTATCACACCTTTTTCTTAGTTCTCTGTAACACTTTACCAGAGCAGAACAAAATAAACACTTGAAGAACAGCTCAGCAGAACGTTTCGGAATAGGGGCATGTAATTTTACCAAGTCAAAGGTGAGAAAGAATAACTGTCTGCAGATATTTTCAGCCTTGTCTTCTTCAAAATCACATATTCCTAAAAACAGCAGGCAGCAAAATGATTTAGCTCTTAATTACACACCTCAAAGACACGTACAGTATCTGTCGACAACTCCTCGAGCCATGGCAGCAGAAGGCTTTCTCTTGCTAATGTATTTAAGCCTCAAAACAGAGAGGTAACAGGAAAGCCAACTTGAGTACTTTAGAACACAAAGCTGCTTACACCTGCACCCAGGCTTACCCTCTTATCCTGATCACAAAGGCCAGTTTGGGTTCAGCTGGGACGTAGTAGTTGCCGGCCTTGCGGGCCATCCTGGCCATGCGGATCTCCTGCCGGTACATGTGCCTGTACTCCTTGTGGTAAGCCTGGGCTCTGGCATAGATGAGCTTCCTCTGTGCCTTGCGGTACTGCAATAAATCGGAAATGGCCTCGTCAGAACGTGGGAAGCACCCCCAGGTAAGGAAGGGGCCTCACACAGCTCAGAGCAGCAGAACCCGGCGGGCTGTTACACAGTAACCAATGTTACCCTTCCCGACTCCTCATCAGCACTGCCGCTCGGAGAGTAAGGGGTACAAACAGAGGGAAAATCGAGGTCAGATAAAAGGAAGAAGTTCTTTATTGTATCTAATTTATATTGTGCGGGCGGTGAGACTCTGGAACGGGCTGCCCCGGGCAGATGAGCGTGGGCCAGCTCCAACAGTGCTCTCAGCCAGGCTGGATCGATCTCTGAGCCCCCTTGTCGAGAGGAAGGTGGCCCAGCCCGGGCACGGGGCTGGAGCTGGGTGACCTTCAGGGACCCTTCCAACCCCCTACAGTCCCAGGATTCTCTGATCGCACATCAGGCACCCCCTCACAAAAGCTACATAACCTCTTGCTCTGTACGAGACGAACCTCAACGCTACAGACAACCGTACACTTCATCCTTAACTCTGCCCAGAGCTTTGTTAGCAGCCACTAAAAACATATCTTAGTGGAACCAGCATATTGTCTGTACGGTACCCCACCAGCAGTGGCAGCAGCTAAGCAATCTGAGGCAAAGGATCAGAGAATATTCACCTTTTTTATGGCCAAAATCTTCTTCTGGCGTTTGGCCTTCATGACCGCATAGGCCTGCCGCTTCTTCAGCAGGCTCTCCGGCACAGAGGGCACCTTCTTTACTCTAGAGGGAAACAGAAACAAAAGCTTTCAGCTGCTGGAAATGAACCCACTGATGCTTCACATGACAAATGCCCGAACTCTCAAACAGAGGAGGTCTCCCTGCCGTGAGCCACTTCACTGCCTCTTCCTCATCCCACTGCTCCCGGGCCTGGAGCAGCTCACCGGGACAGCTCCCGGCACCGAACCGGGTGATTTTCTACCACCCACAGTTTGTATCACACAGGAAACCCCGACAGACCGACCAGAGCTGCACACAGCCATAACTACAAGCTTGTCCTACTCTGCTCCAACCGACAGTAAAACAAACTCATTCCAAAACATCTCCCTGATCAACAAACGCTTCAACAGCTGCTTGAGCGGGAGCAGCTCATTTGGCACTAGTAAAAAATTCATTTCAGAGGCCTCTCAACCCGCCCAGATCATCAGAGAGTGGGCGATGCTGGAAGGGACCGCGGTGGGTGATGCGGTGCGACCTCTCTGCCCAAGCGGGCTCAACCCGGAGCCCCTGGCCCAGGGCTGACCCGGGTGGCTCCGAACAGCCCCTGGCCCAGGGCTGACCCGGGTGGCTCCGAACAGCCCCTGGCCCAGGGCTGACCCGGGTGGCTCCCAACACCCCCATCCTCTCTGGGCAGCCTCTTCCAGTGCGCGCACCGTAAAGGAAGTTCCTCCCCAACTTCAGGCAGAACTTCCCGACCACCACTTTCTGCCGCGTTCCCTCTCGCTCCGGAGATTTTAAACTCTTAAGACGCGCCAAGACTCGCCAGCGCAGCGCTCANATGGCGGCGGATGGCGGCGAGCGGGACGGGACTCACTCCTTGTCCGCCATGGTCAGCACCGGAAGAGAAGGCCGTGCGCCTGCGCGGCGCGCTCTTAGCCCATTCGCCCGCGCAGGCGGGGCCCTGCCCGCCGCCAGGACCCCGCGTTTGGGCGTCCGCCGTCGTGCCTGACCGCCTCGCGAGCGCCGGGATGTCCGGAGAGCGCCTGAGGTAAAAGCGCCCGGGAGCTGCTTCAGCCCAGCCGGGCTGGAGCGGGCGGTGTTCCCGGACCGGCTGTGTCCCGGGATCGGCTGTGTTCTAAACACTGTC
>VWZN01006583.1:104552-235741 GCA_013396955.1 Regulus satrapa | reverse complement strand
CTGCGGCGGGCCCGGAGAGCAGCTCCGGGCTGGGCACCGCCGGGAGCTGGAGTTTCAGGAGCCCCGACGGTGCTTTGGCCAGCCAGAGCCGGCCCTGTGCCCGCAGCGGTGAGCGCAGACCTGCTTCGCGGAGCCTCCGACTCCAGCAGCGGCTTTAAAACCTGCAGCTTTTCCTACAACACGTAGCAGTCGTAGTAAATAGCTGACTCCTGGTGTGCTGCAGTGACACCAAAGTAAATAGAAGTTTGGGTTGTTTGGAACTGTATTTGCTGTTTCTGCTTGAACTGCTTGTTTGAATGTCAAAATATGAGCAAGAACCTCACTGCTCCCTACCCCTTCTGTTCCCTTATCTGTGTTCTTTACTAGCTGGAGATGGAGAGAAAGATGTGCTGCCCCATTGCAACTTGCAGGTTTACACGTACACCTGTGATGTGGGCAAAAGAGAGAATGTCTACTTGACAGCTGAGAGGGTCCGCAAGGAGGTTGGCGAGGTCTCTGTCCTGGTTAACAATGCCGGTGTGGTCTCCGGGCACCATCTTTTGGAGTGTCCTGATGAGCTCATTGAGAGGACCATGATGGTTAACTGTCACGCACACTTCTGGGTAACTATAAACTCCTTTCTGCTGCTGTTTTTGGTAACTCGTTTTGGGAAATGAAGTGCTCTTGCTGAACGCCTATCTCCTTGAGGTTTGCACTTGTTCCTTTTCACTTGTAGGATCACTCCTGTGGGGTATTTCTTGTTTTGAAGTGACTGTTCTGTTTCACAGGAATGCTGGTATTAAGATTGTTAACAAATAGTTTTAAATAAACTATATCCTCCTGGAATCCAGGGTTCTAAGTCTTGTGGCCATTTCTGTAGCTTTAGATATTAAATCCTTTACAAGCAATAGTCTCTGAAATTTGCTTAAAGGTTGTTACTGTTAGTGAATGACTTCTCAGTCTTCCTCACATACTCTTCTGCCAGCACATTAGCAGCTTTAAGATGCTGTTTTAATGATGATGATCGCAATAGCAAACTTGCACATTTCTGGAAAAAAATATTTAAAACCCCTGCTGAAAATGTTGTTTGAATTGCCTTGGAGGCAAATTGTTCCTTTTGAAGGCTGGGAGGAAAGGCGAAAAAGATTTCTCAAGAAATCAAGCCAAGAACACTTTTTCAGGAATCCTGCATATTTGTCCTCATAGCTTTCTCTGGGGGCTGCCTGTAGAAATAAGAAAATCTTAACTATGGTTTCTAGGATGGTATTGTCTCCACAACAAGCAGATGCTAATTAAGAGGAACAAGTATGTGGTCTTACTCTTTTTGTCCATCTAAACCTTATTTTTCCCATGTGGTTTATTTTTAGACCCATAGTGGTGTGGAGTTACATAAATTGGAGTGCTGAAGGAGGGCATGATGCACACTTGGGTTAGCATTAGCTGTCAGACTGAGACCATTGTTAGTATTAAAACTGTTCTTTGATTCCTCAAATAAGGTTATGAAATACACTTGCATAACAATGAAAGGATTAAGCAATCTGAAATATACTTCAACTTAAACCTTCTTTGACTGATCTTACCTTTTCATAATAAAATTTTATAAAATGCCTCATCTTCAAAACTTAGAAGACCCTCCCAAGCCAACTTTTTTAACATGGAAATGAAGTGCTGTTTCATAACCCTAAAGGAGCCCCTTCAGATCTGCACTGTGAAACACTTAATGGCAGAGCAGTCTCTTTCCAATGTATTGTAAAGCTTGCAGAGAGTGCACAGGAGATAGTATGTTTAGAAGCTCTTTTAAACTCTCAAAGTATATATTTTAAAGCAATCTGAGAGGTTCTGAGAATGCTCATGTGACTTCTTATAATTAAGAGCTCTGTGTGCTCCCCTTAATAAAAGTTAAATTGGTGCTTAAGCCAGTAGAGATGTGTAGTAGATTTAATGACTGTTATTGATGTAGCTTAAATGTTGAATTGACAGTTTCCAAGAACTCTAAATTATGACATCACCATGAGTTAAAATATGGGAGGATCCTAAATTCTCCAGCTGTTCTTCCTTCAGGCCTAAGTCATACACTTATTTATAACAGTTTCAGAGACCTTTTTAAAGCAGTCTGTGTGTTCTGGGTCTCTTGCAGTAATAGAAAACTAAACTTAGAGTCTAGCATTGCTATGATTGGGTTTCCATAACAGTTCCATTCATCTCTAAATGTTAGTGTGAAGTGACTTCAAAAAAAAAATTACTCCAAGAAGGTACAGCTATGTCTGGACTGCGGAACTCAATATTTTGGCTTAAGTTTTAAAGAACTAGTCAACACCCTTTAGATTTAATTGAGGATCTGTTCGTATGTAAACTTCCTGTAGATTCTGTCCTGCTTTGCTTTTTCTTTTATTATTTTTTTTGTTGTTAGCAAAGCTCTTTGCCTTGTATTCCCCTTCATGATCCCAGAAAAGATTGGCTTGACCAATAGTGGGTGGACTTCTGTTGAAAGTAATACTACTTAATTCATAAGATATCATCTGAATCAGCTGATTTGAAGCCAACTTTTTTGATGCAAGTCAATGCTGACTTAAATAGAACAATGTGTCTAGATGTGTGAAGTCTTATACAGCTAGTCTTTTCCGTGTCAGCTAAACTGGTGGTCCAAAAGCAAAGCTAATACTCTGGAGTATTATGTAGGCTTTTAAGTATTCTTGGAGGGCGTTTAGTCCAAAAAGCTGTAAATGGATTTTGTGAAGACATGGATCTTGCATGTAATATTGTTTCAGTAGTTAAGTGTCTGTACTTTCTGGAGTTTTGGTGTGCTGTGGTTTGGGTTTTTTGTTTTGTGGATTATTTTTTTTAATGTGGTTCAAGGGAAATTCTTTTTCATCCCTTGATCGTTAATCAATCCTCAGTGTGTTTCTATATAAAAACTGAAAATAAAGCTCTAGTACTGTCCTTGAAACACTTGATATCAGATTAATTGCCTGTTCTCCATGCAGAATGCAGGTGATCTGATCTTGCTTTTATGTTAGCAGCTACCATCGGAAGGCTGCCCAACTTCTGCAGTAGGCAGTGACATGAAAAATCTGTCACCGTTTTGCTGTTGTGACTCCAACTGGGCTGTGTACCATATCACAAACTGGCAGTTGAGAGAGCCTTAGCAGCATGCCACAGCCTAAACAGATGCTTTCCATTTTGCTGACATGCATGATTTGTGTAATCCTTCCTATGAGTGTTCTATATAAACATGTCACCACTGCATCATGTAGCAATTTCCACAGCATAAAATCCACTGCAGTATTAAAAACCTGTTATTTCATGCTGTGATAACTTGAATGCTTCTGATATTGAAAACATAGGGACAAAATCCATTCCTGGTTTGAAATAAGCCAGCTCCGGTTTACTATAATTTGCAGATGCATAAAATTGTAGCAGGAGTGTAACACTATCTTTCCTGCCAGTCTGTTACAAGAATAATAACTTACTAGGCTGCACTTGTCAATTATTACAACTGAATTACTACAGACCAGGAAATTTTCTTCCTATGATATGTCGGGATTCAAATTTTTAAAGTGTTGTCACAATACAACTTAAAGCTGTTGCTAAATCAGATTTTAATAAATAGAGGAATTGGATTTTTTTTTCCTGTAGTTTTACAATAAAGCTTAAGTATCAAAATACCGTGGTTTAAAGAATGGTGCCATATTGATTAAAACTACAAACTCTTAATTTTGTGGCAATTTGGGAGTGTTGTACCTACTCTAACACTTGTCCTGAAAGAATAATCTATTGCTGCATAAGTAGATATTACATTGGACATCGCTGAAATACCTGGGCAATCCTTCTGGTTTTGGTTGCTGGGGAAGGGGGCGGGGCAGTGAGCAGGTTCTGAAATTCTGTGACACAAAGATCCTTCTGTACAACAGGTCTTCGGTATTCAGCTCTAAGAGATCAGTGATCTGTTTCCCTGTCATGTGGATGCTCCAGATATTTCAGTTAAAGCCTTCCTCCTAGTGGTCTCTTCAACTTACCATAAGGGGGAAGCAAAAGCATTCTGCTCCAGCTTTTTTATATTTAAAAAAAAAAAAAAAAAAAATCATCCATATAGAGAGAGACTGGGACCCAGAGTTTAAAGACTTGTGTACTGCTTTCTTAGCCTGAGTATTTTTGTTCATTTATTTACAGCTGTTAGTTTTTTGGTTTTGTTTTTGTTGGTGTTTTTTTGGTTTTGTTTGGGTTTTTTTTTTTTTTTAAGATGTGCTGGCATCTCTGTAAGAATTTGTCATTTTTTTAGATGACATTGATAGGGGGGGGATAAATATTGATTAGAGAGAAAAACGCTACTCAGGTATTCAGAGCGTTCATGAAAACCTCTCAAATTTAAATATATCTTGGGAAGATGGTTAATACAGGGTTTCTAAATCAAATACCCATTGATGCAGCTGCAGTACTTACCAGTCTCATTAAACGGACAGGATTGCTAAAGCCTTGGAGAGGCTATAGCTATCTATAATGTATCAATATTTATGTATTGCTGTCTTCTCTTGAAGCTCCCTGGTATTAAATAAAGTTCACTTATGCCTATAGTTTTAGTTCAAATACAGAAGCATTACACAGTGTGCCCACAGAATCTTCTATAGAAGAAAATGCAGCTTCTGTTTTTTGACACTATACCCTGATAAGTCTTGTGGCCTGTTGACATAATTTTAAATTTTTGCTATCAAATTTAGGATTCTAGCACCTATGACACAATAGACACAATATTCCACTGACAGGCCATCCTGCTATTTCATGATGAGGTACCCCAGGATGCACAAGTTCACTTAAAAAGTTTCATCTACGTATTCTTGACTTTTTTCTTTGAAAAATGAGCCGGATCAAGTTCAAGCATCACATTTGTACGTGATCCAAAAAGTATCATCAAAACTAGTTCTTCCCTTGCTCAATTATTCCAACTCCATGCCACCAGTAAATTACCCTGGACAGCACATGTGTTTCATATACTGTGGTAGCATGCTGGGTAGTGAGTCTGAAGGAAAAAGCAATCATACTCTTAGCTATGGAAATAGTCATATTAGTCATACTTAAAATTGTAACTGCTTTGGTATGGTTTTGCTGTTCATATGTTTTTGGGCTCATTTCTCAAAAAAATAGAGGGTATCTATCAAATGAGAAAATACTATCTTCCAGATGCAGGCCCTAGAAAACTGCACTTCCCCATTTTGTAAAGGAGTGTACTTAGCACAAGTTTTGGAAAATAAATGGGTGGATATATATTTCTGGAGTTAAAGTGGGCACAATAATACTGGTTCAGAGCTTTCCTCATGGATTTACTTTATGGTCTATGAGGACTAGCATTGTTTCAAGCACAGTTGTCAGTCACCGTCATGAAGTCTTTCATTTTGAAGCTTGTATCTTGTAATTTGTGTATATCTGTATCTTAGCGTTGTAATAATGTTTTAGTTATAGTGATCACTTTAAAAACTTGCATGTTTTTCCTTTTTTGATAGGGACACCAACCCAAACCCTTCAATTAGGTGCCTATATGAGCTTTGACTATAGCACCAATCTCACACCAGTTTCAGAATAGTAATGGAAGAGGATAAAAATGAATCTTTTGGCAATGTACTCATCCAGAGAGTCAACATGCATAATTGAGCATGTAGAGATGGGGTGGTAGGTAGGTCTTAGTCTTATGCAAAACGCCTCTTCATTTGCCTTGTGTGGGAATCATGAGTTTGAGCATCTATAATTGGGATTCCACAGTGCTTCCCACCAAACTGTAGTTGTTCCACATGTTTCTCACTTCTAGTCCCTAAGGGCTATTGAGTCTGTTCTGTCCTGGTTCTTCATTGTCTACTGTATCTTGATGATAAATAAATACTTACATATCAAGGAGTATGAGCAGAATAAATTACAGCACTCATAGTTAGCAGCACTCAGGGCTGTGGGAAAATCATATTGAAGATTCTTTGAATGTATAACAACACCAGCCTTCCTACTTCTATACTTCTGTTCTGTAGTACTTCTATACTTTCTGTTCTACAGCATCTTCCTTGTATGATGGAGAATGCTGACTTCTTTTGTTCAAATGACAGCTGAATTTGTGTGTTTCCCTTCCCTCTCACTCATGCTANTGAAGATTCTTTGAATGTATAACAACACCAGCCTTCCTACTTCTATATTCTGTTCTGTAGTACTTCTATACTTTCTGTTCTACAGCATCTTCCTTGTATGATGGAGAATGCTGACTTCTTTTGTTCAAATGACAGCTGAATTTGTGTGTTTCCCTTCCCTCTCACTCATGCTATAAAGTATTTGATTTTCATCCCAGTTAACAGCTGTAAACTGACCTTCCATGATGTTTTCCTTGAACTGCTTCGGTTGCACCTAAGCTTTTGTTACAGCTTCTCTTGAATATACTTTGGAGTTTAATTTGCTGCACCATTTGAAAGTGCACAGATCTTAGTTTCAAGGAACAGAAAATAGAGATTCTCAGATTGTGACCCATGGATTGTTTGTAGCCTGTAGATTGGTGTCCAAGGTGGTAGCAAGAGGTAAGATCAGCCATTTATTTCTATGCACTAAACTGTATTTAGCCTGAAGAATTTAAGTGAAAACCGTAATGCTTCACAGAAAAGCATTGTGGAAGTTCACCTAAGGAAAGGGAAAGTTGTCCTGAAGAGACTGTGCCAAGACTACTTGAAACATATCTGAGGTATTAATTAAGTTGCTTGCAATTCTACAGCCATCTAAAATGAAGCTGGAGTTGCAGTATAGCTTGCAGAGGTAAGGCACTTGGGATAATCTCACTCTTTAGTCTCCTGTGACTTTTCTGAGGCTTGGAGACTTGTCAGCAAACTGTGTGAATGTTTTCAGGACTGCTAATCTTCTCTGAAGGCATGGTCCTGGATGAGTGATCAGTGTGATGGTTATATTCCTCCTTATGGAGTGCAGTAGGTCAGCTGAATAAGCAAGAACCTCTGACCTGGCTTTGGTCTGCAATTATGCAGTTACTTGTGAAGGATGTGGGGAGACAGCAAAACCTTGAGCCTGACAATGGTCTTTGCCAATGTGGTGCCTAACCTTGCTACAGGTGGAGAGAGTGTCTCTTCTATGTTTCAGTGAAATACTCATCTAAAAGATCATGTATATGCCTTTCTTGTCCTGTAGAGGTTAGGTGGGCAGTGGAGTTTAAAGTTCCAGATTCTTCCATCTACACATAACATCCACCTTTATTTTGTGAAAATCAGAGAAGTTAATGTTATGTCATTATGTTATTAACTTTCTGTAATAATCAAGTGACCGTAGCAGAATTGTAGAAGACAGCTGTGTTCGTGTTCTCAACGGGTGGAGAAAAGCAGTCCTAATTATGATGCAGCCAAGTGTCCTGCTAACCCAGTGTTTGCATCACTGCCTAAGAACTGTCTTAACTGATCTGTGTGGGTAAGCAATTCTTTTTCATAGCTCGCAGTGTCATCAATTACTCTGACTAGACAGGCTGAGGAAAGATGAATGTTATGTTTGCTAGCACCATCTCTGTCATTTTAGCACTGCACTTCTTAAATCTTTTCTACTTTTATCCTTATCAGCTGTGAACTATTATTCTCTCCCAGTGCTTCTCATGCTTTGATTTCACTTCCGGGGTTTTTCTGCGGGGAGGAAAGGTTTTTGTTATGTATCTCTCGTACTAAATCTTTCCACAATCCTCTGTGTGTAAAAGCCAGTGCATCACTCACTTGATAAGTCTTGCTCCCTTTGACCTTTGAGGTTTCTGGCTATTGACACTGATGGTAAAACTGAGTTACTGATACCTCTCTGTCTTTTGTGAAAAATGGCAGATGTCTTTCTGCAAAGGCAAAGTGAAGCTGATTTACATGTGATGCTATATGCTTTTAGCTGTGGTCTTAGACTTCTATGTCCGCTAAAAATTACAGACTCTTTCAGTCTTTCAAAATGTAGTTACAATGTAGGTGAGTAGGCATAAACTTGGAGGTTTATAGAATATTGGAGGGGTTGAGGGTTTAGTTTGAAAGCAGATATGTCACAAATGGAGGAAGATTTACATCTGTGCTTGCACTTCTGAATGAACACTCTGTTCTTGTAAATAATTATGTTAGTAAAATGATTTATATGTCAGTCAAATTAACACTTGACATGAGTGAGTTATCACAACTGGGATGGGAGGGCATGGTAGGCCAAGGAATGCTGGAACAGCTGCGGAGCTGAGGTGGCTGACTTGGTGTGAGCCTTTTGAAATTCAAGTTTGTTTGGCTGTGGAATTCTGCACCTAAATGTGCCCTGGTGCTGGTTGCTTCTGCCATCTGTTTGAACTTGTGTGACAGCTTCTTGAGCACTCCCCTTTTCAGCATTGTTTTGAAAAAGCTCATGAGTGTGTGTTTAAAAGTAAATTGTCCAAAATTTCTGTTGATCTAGGATGAAACTACAAGGCAGCTTAGTGGTGGCAGTCTGTCTCATGGGACCATCCCTTGAATCTGTATCTTACCTTGCACTAGTTTTTATATTCAGCTGATGTTTGGGTGAGCTGGTTCAGCTCACTAACTTGTCTGCAGGGCAGGGAGGAAAGCTGCTCATTTTCTTGCCAAGCTGATTTGTTTTTCTATTTGGAGATCAGAATCACTATTCAGCATTTCAGACTTGGAGTAGACAGTGTGTGAGGGAAAAGGTGAAGAGAAATAGGATAAAATCACATCACTGAACAGGGACTCTGTGATTATCCTAGTGAAATCTCACTCTTGGACTTGGTGATTTTTTTTTTTTTTTGGGGGGGAGGGGTATGGAGGCTTTTTTTGTAGGATTTAAATCCTCTAAATAATTAAGAAGTCATAAATTATTCCAAGCTGCTCCACTGGCATAACAGTCTGAATAAAACAACTTGACTTCAAAAGAGATGGCAGTATTTTAATTACAACTATTAAAAGCCCTTAGATAAAGGCAAGCTAGGTTTCTGTACACAGAAGATGTTGTGTTAACAGATTTAGCTTATTTATCTTGAAACAATACTACAATTGCTGTTGTGTATCATCAAGAGCAGTGGTCTCTGTGCCTACTGCACTGTCTGACTTCTCTGGAAATCAATTTTGTAACACAAAATGTGGGGAAAAAACCAGGCTGGAGCTATGTTTCAGCTTGTGGGAAATAAGCATAGTTTCCACAGACAGGCAAGGGAAGTTTTTCTCTGTCTGAAAACCCACCCCCTAAGAAAGTGAGTAGTTTGCTGATGTTTGTTTAAAATGCCTGTGCAAGCAGAATCTTTGAAAATTGCATTAGTTGCTGGTTTAGTCACTGTATTAGCTGGAGTCTTTTGATCATTTTATCCTTTGTTGGCTTATGATGCAAAACTTTACCTGCTAAGAGTATTTATTTTCTGCACACCCTTTTGTGGAAGGGTGTGGAGAAGTATGAAACGTCTGGGTTTTTTTAAAACCTAAAAGCTTCATGCATTTTAAAAATGCTAGTTCTTGTTCAGTGAGTTATTTTGCAGGAAGTCGTAGTCTTTTAGGGTCTTACTGTTTCCTGAACGAAAACTGAAGCTAAATCTCTATTCAGCTGTATTATCTTCCCTAGTTTTCTATTTCCTCTGTGTAGGACTGTATGTGGGAAGGGAAACTTTCCTTCCAGTCCTGCTCCTCTTGAGATACTTATTTGTAACATAATCACTTTCCTTGTTATGAAGGAAATGATTCAAAAGAATGACTTGGGGACTGAGTTGGGCAGGATGAGTAAAGTGACTCAGCTTTCATCTGCCTGCAAGTACTCTAGCAATTGCATTGTTACAGAGGTACTGGCCTTAAAGTGTCTGTAAAATATGACAGTCCTTTTCTGCTTAGCCACTTCTTAAAAAGCCTGCTACATCAATCATAAAACATCAATGATGACTTCATATTTTCCGTAAGTAGTTCTGACAGTACTGTTCTCTAGTAATGTTTTGGAAACCTGTAGACTAAAATACCAAGTTTTACTAAATATTCCAGAAGATGACTAAGCTTATGGCAAGCTGGAGAAAAATGCGTATTTTAAAGTTGGATTGTGTTCTTGTTCACTGAACAAAGTATTCTGAGCTCTTATCTAATAGCTTTTTTCTAAAATGAATTCATGTGGATTTTTTGTAGACTTTTAGGGGTATGTTTTCATTTTTGTCAAGATTATCAAATAGCTGGCAATAAATAACTGCTCTCCAAATGGTTGGACATTTGCTGCAAACTTGTGCTAATGAAGGTGAGGAACTCGTGTTTGTTACACTAATGTCAACATAGCTCTGAAACGCTACAAATCCTTTGACACAGCCATTTGTCAGTATATAAACAAAGTAGAATTTCTGGTCACTTGACTTCAGCAGGGCTTAAACCACCTTTTGTGGAAGGGAGTAGGCAAGTGTTAACTTCCTGTTTCACTTGAGTAGAAAACTCTAAAGTAGGTTCAAATTTGACACTTGAATAAACCTATTTTAAGTCATCTTTACTGATAGATCTACCTGTGGAAGAATACAAGGTTTTTGCTGCTACCTACTTAGACTTTAATGTAATTTAAATTCCTGAATTTGCAGGAGTGTATCTGTGCTGTCATAGCCACATTGGAGCTCTTCGTTAGTCTTAGCTATATGGGAAGCTCAAATACTGACATGGTAGATTTGAGCAGGATTCACTTTCTAAGCTGCATCTTAGTTTTTAGTGGCTGCCAACTGTGTAATACTTCATTTAAATGAGTGGTAATTGTGGATGGATAGCTGTGATAGTCTGAGAGTAGAATGAGAATAATATTTATGGAGAATAAATATCAACTTGTCTAATAAAATGCCTTTGACCAGGAGGGAAGAGGTCAGCCTTTGAAAGTGAGTGCTTTGAAACCTTCATTTCTCATGCTTAGATATACCCTAAATTTGTACTGTCGAGAGAAGTCTGCAGGTATCCATTTGTTCCACTTTGGTCTAGACTTGCTTTTCAGTGTAAGGTGGACTGAACACATAGCTGGGCCTCTAACATCCCTCTCAGTTATTCAGTCTCATCTTTTAAATTACTTTGGCATTTAACAACAAACATCATTGGCAATTTGTTTTGCGCTATTACATGACTTAGGCTGAGATACTCTTTTCCTGATCATTGCTAGTTGTCAAGAATCCAATATGTTTGGATTGCTCTGACCAAGCTTTAAAACCATTAACATTCAAAATGCAAAAGGTAGTTTGTGAAGGCTCAGAATGTCCTAAAGAAGCTGGCATGGTAGTGTAGTTACTGGAGGACTTCTGATAGCCAGGGGGACATAATTAGTTTTTGAAAACAGTATGGTACAGGTATGTGCTGAACTGGGCTGAAAATATGTTAATTCCACAAGAAATTCAGCTGCGTGCTCTGCACTGCTTCATTGGGCCCTCCCTCCTGCTGAAGGGACTTGAGACCAAAGGAGAAGGAGAAATGGAAGTAGAACAGACACTTACAGAGCAGTATAATTTATTGCAGGCAAGAGCTCCTGTCAGAGAGATACAGGAGAGATGTAGCAGAGGAGTTGGCATCCTTTCTAGTTAGTTAAGATTCTGTGGTGATAAACTTGCAGTTAGCACAGTGATGAAGAGTGCAAGGTCTCTGCCGGCTTATGAACTTCTTCCTCTGTGAGAGGAAGAGGGAATGGGCTGTTGAGCAGGAAATTGGTGTTCTTAAGTGGAGAATCACAGAATGGCTGAGGTGGGAAGTGGCCTCTGAAGGTCATCAGGTCCAGCATGAAATCAGGGCTATCTTTGCCTGTGTTCTGTGTACCTAAACTCCTGCTCTAGGTTATGGTGCACAAAAAAAATCTCATTTGATGCAGTGGGGGGGATGCAGAAATGCTTTACTGAAGAGACCTTGAAGTCTGATTAGAAGCAGACCACTATAAAGCTTACAGTGATACCTTTTCCACCTTGATGCTCAAGAGGCAAGTTTCTGAAGTCAGAATTGTTTTACTTAGGTAGTGTTCTTGTGTACTTAACCTACACTTCAGAAGAGATGGAGAGCAAAGCTGTGTTCTGCCCCAGTCTGGGGTAAGATCACAGGAAATTAAGCCCGTAAGAGGAAGGAGAGGGAGACAATGTAGTGATGTGACAAGGCAACAGTAGTAAAAGTTTCTGTTGCAATGTTCTTCCCAAGCATTTTCATATCCCTCTCTCTGTAGACACAGCCTTTTTCAGCTAAGCCTTGTTAACAAACTATACAAAAGACAATTTAGTCAGGCAATGTTCAGTTGCCTTAGGCATCGCATAATTAGTTCTAGTACTAAAGAGTGGAAATCAATGATTAATGTTTGAGAGATAACTAGTGGTATTAGTTTCCTCTGTTCCTTTTTTTGTTTAATAGCATTACTTATCTTATCTTTACTGTCTCCCCATTGTAAACAGTTTTGTGGCACTCAGTTCTGATGAAGGAAACTATTTAATTCAGTTTCAGCTTTTGTCTGATAAACTCAACATGAGTTAACTCCATGTAAAAGAGGAACCACTATGATAACTGAACTCTTCATAGGAAAAATGGTGACTATTGGCTTTGAAAACTGGAGAAATTCTGGAACTGAACCCTAAACAATACAAATGTTAAACAATGTAGTAATGTAAATGTGGGCTGTAGCATACTTGTTCTTCAGCAAATGGTGTGGCAGATGCTTATTGCTACCAACAAACCCACTTACAAACTTCCATAAATAAGATTTAACCTAGTTTTGTACAACTTTGGTGCTTCTCAGCCAATTTGCTATGTCTCTTGAGAAGTGGGGAATTTTATGTATGTAGATTGGTCATGAGGGTAGAGAAAATTACATCCATAAATTATTAATATATTATAAACCAAGTGAATCAAGTAATAGCTTATGTTTTTACTAATCCAATACTTCATGTACTTCAATGCAGTATTCCATTCCGAACTGGGAGAGAAGAAAAGTATGTTTATTTCTCAGTAAATTAAATAGAGTTTTTAATTAAATGATGTTTCTTTTCATTTGTGACTTATATCTTTAGGGTATTTTATTTTATTACCTTCATTTCTTAAACTGAGTAGATTTATCTGTAGTTTCACTCTGTCTGCTAATGTAGTCTATTCAAGGTATTGGGGAGTGTATGTATGGCTATGCTTCTGTGTTACTCATCATCATTACAGGCTTTTGTTTAAGTCTGTCATGTTCTTTCATGGGCTCCTGGTTGCAGGCAATTGTAGCATTATTACTGTGCATGTATGTTAAGCATTAACTGCTGGTGCAGTTCAATATTAAAGGAATCCCCATGGCCCCAAAACAGTGGGTTTCTATGTGAAGGACAAATAAACCTTCAGGGAGAACTTGAAGGTTGTGTTGCCTGCCAGGAAATAAATAACAAAGGGACTTCTTTTGAGATGCAATATTGAAAGGTCCAGATTTTTTGTTCTGAATGCAGGGCCCGTGCCAGGCACACTTGAGGACAATCCTTGAATAGTTTTCTTTTTTGCTTTTAACACAGCCACCTATAGAAGCTTGGCTTGAGGATGTCATGTTTATCTCTTGATCCTTGTTGCTTCAAAAGGATCTGCGTAGTCATATAAAAAAATTCAGGGAAATATGACTTTATTTTTTAATTCATTACTCTAGGAAGACTATGTAATTCTGACCTATATTTCATTATCGTTTCTTGAGAATAGAAACCAGAGATCAAAAATAGTTCTAATTTCCACAGCTATTCAAATATTTACTTAGACAGTGGCTAATTATCCAGAAGGGGCCCAGCAGTTCTTGAGAGCAGTCAGTGGAGACATCTGAGGTCCTTTAAAGTACAGCTTTGGTCCCTTGTGTTAGCAAGGTCAACAGTAGTTGTAGACTTCTGTCTGCCTGCTGTATTCAGCCTGTTACTGTCAGAGCCACATCCTTTGTATTGTGTGGTCTCTCTAGTCTTAAACTCAGTGCTTGGCATTTTCAGGTAGTCATAGTGCAGCTACTGTCCCCACCTTAAGCTAACATTTCAGAGATACTTGTAGAGGGGAATTCAGGAGGGATGTGGAGGCTATGTGGGAAAATTAATTCCGATGATCATGCAAATGACAAGTAATTATTCTCAGTTCTTTGGAACCAAATAAAAAAGCTAGAAGGAAAATGAATGGTTCAATGCAGACTTGCAGCTTCATACTTTGGTGGGTGAGAAGGCATTTTGGATATTGCATTCCCTAACTTGGATAAATCCTCCTATGAAAGAGTTCTAGGGTATATTTTCAAGGTCTTTTTTTAAACCAATTGGTGATGACTTGCCTGTAATCCTGTAAGTGAGGTTTTTACCTGTGTTTATAAACTGTATGTAAAGTGGCTGTCTTCTGAAATAAGCTGGGCTGCGTGACTGTAGCTGAAAATAACTTCAGTGTTTACTGATAAGCTTGCCATGGGGGTTTTCTGCCTTTCAGGCACCTTCCTTTCCCTTTCAACATATATAGTGGTGCATTAGTGCAATAGTTTATAGTTTGGACAAACCTACTACAGTAAGACTGCAGAAAAGTTAGAGGTGTTCTTTTGTCAGACCTTGGTGCATTTCTTCTCAATTACTGGAATGGAACAAGAAACTGGGGCATGTGGAAGTCTCTGTTTGGTTCTATGGTGGAGTGGCCACACGCTGTCCTGCACAGGAATAAGAGAATTTGCAGTGTGCTGTAGGCTGTGAAGAAGAATGGGAAGAAGACTGTCCATAAAGACTGTCCAAAAAGAATATCCATGCTAAGGGCAAGAGAGGATATAACAGTTTAGATTTAAAACTTTGTTAGTTTGTTAAACTAACAAATCAGCTAACTTGTGGCAGCAGGCTGATGTGGTCTCTGGTACCTTAGTTCCCAGAGATGTCTGAATGTGAGTTCTTGCCTAGCCACACCAATTTTGCTTCTTGGATTTGCCTGAATGGTTTTTAACATGAAGATGAAACAGTACATTTACCCAAAAGTGTACTCATTTGTGCTGTTAGGCAGTTGCTCTGGCAGTCAGGAATAGTTGTGGCTTGGGAGAAAATGTTTTCTCTTTTATACCAGTACAGTGCTGTTGGGGATGATTAGTGATGTATAAATTCAGGTCTTTTGATAAGCCTCAAAAAATTAACCATGTTCCTTACCTGAAGGAGCTATATGGAAAATGAGCTTTTGCATATACTTTGGCATAAAGGTACTTCAAGCTTACAGTAATGCAACTGGTTTGTGCCATTAAAATAGTTTTTAAGAGGCTGTTGAACAAAGGCAGAAAATATTAAGGAATTGATTGCATTGAAAAGGATCAACTTAAAGGACCTTATGTGTTGGTACCTGTTTATTTCTCTCTTTGCTATAAAGGCAACTCTCAAAACATGAGATAGCACATACTTTTTTACTTTGGTGTGCTTTCTGCTTTCAGTATCCATTGTTTTGAGCTGCATACAGCTAACATTGTTTTCTGTGGATGCTTGCTTTCTTCTTTAAAAATAATTAATCCAAAATTTAATTAAAAAAATCACTTTCCCAAACACAGTATTTCTTCATATTCTCATTTGCTGTATTTAGACTAATTTGTCTTGACATTGCAGCTGTGCTGCTCTTTGTGTTGCACAATCTTTGGAGTTTTGTTTCATTAAGAATGGAACTAAAGAATTTGGGGAAGGGGAGGGAAGAAGTGCTAGACTGTTAGAAGTTAATTTGCCGTAAACCAAAATGTTGAGAACAGATTACGAAAGCTATGAAGTGACATGTAAATGCTTGTTCAGTTTCACACTTGTGAGAAATAAGTCATTTAAGCTGTGTGCACATGAAATAGAAGTTTGGTTACAGCTACTGGGAATAGTTTGGTATTATTGGTATATTCAAAAGCATGGAGGAAAATCTTCAGAAGATTAGAAATTGATCTCTAGGTTCCAAAAAACTTCAAGGCTGAGCTACTTTGAAAAACTAGCTCTACTCTCTGTTCACAACAGCTTTATATGTTCTCTCTGTCCTACCTAGTTTTAAAAAAAAAAGCTCATTTTGGGTGGTGAAGATGCTTGTACTTCTTGATGTTGAACACTGCATAACTTCCCTGACTTTTCACCCATATGCATCACAGTTTTTTTCACCCTCTATATTTTACTTAATGGGTTTTTCTCAGTGTTGAAAACTGTGGTGTGTTTGTCATGAATAAGTGACCCAGCTCTGAATTTAAATACTTCTATGTTTTGGTTAAATGTCTTCCTCTGCAGCTGTGAGGTAAAACTGAAGCTTCAAGGATCAAACCAGAAGGCAGATATTTCAATTAAACCACTTGACTTGATTTGAATTATTTTGGGGGCCTGGTTCATGACCTCTAATGCCATGGATAAAACTCATCTTTTGCTTGGTGTCTTCTAATATTCTTTTCCTTTTTTTTTCTTTTTTTTTTTTTTTAATGGAGGATTAGCATGTCCATGCATCACCTCAAAAGACTAATGTGGTCTGTGTACCTGCTCAGACAAACTCCAGATGGGAAGGCCACCCAGGAGGCATCTTGCCCTAAACCAGTCAAACTCTTAACTAGTTTGTCAGCAGCACAACAAGCACACAGAAAACTTCAGGTCTGGTAGGCAGATGTAGCTGAAGCTGAAAGAAACTAGAAACAAGAAACAAGGTTGATCTGGTTTATGTAACGGGTAGAAAAACTGGGAACCAGAGTATGGAGGAAGCTGTTTTGATCAAGGAGGTGTGCTGTGCCAGAAGCTCAGTAAGAGCACTGATTTATTTGAGGATTGCTTATACCACGAAAGAATAACTTCACTTTGGGATTGTTTTTCCCAGCGAGAGGAGGCTGGGAGGAGCAGTGGGCAAGCCTTTACTCTGAGCCTGGAAATGCATCCCCCGGTAGGGTGTGTCTGCCTCTGACAGTGCTTGTTTTCAAGTGCTGACTCCCAGCTGCTGCAGATGTCTGGAGGATGGCAGCAATCGAGATGACTTTCTCTGACATCCATTTAGTGGAGATGTTGATAGTTGAGTGCTAATTTTTCTACATATGATAGTTATGCTGTCTTTATAGACTCCCTCAGCTTCAGATTTTAAGTGGATTTGTGGTATAATGTGCCATGACATAGTAAAGGGGTTTGCTCTGAACAGGCTGTCTCCGAACACTGAGATCTCATGCAAAGATTTCCATGAATTTCTAATTGTCTTTAAAGCAGAGGAGCTGTGTTTTTTTTTTTCCAATTTAGCCATGAAAGGCTTTTAAGAGATGACTTACATGAAGTGACTGTAGTTCTGCTGCTGGGAGTTGTTCAAGTCTGCACTTGGGATGCTGAAGGCGTCACCCAAAAGTGTCCTCAACAAGCTGGGTTTGTCATGTGCCAATTTCATCTGGTTGAAAATGGGTTACTTCAGCCACCAGCTCTGAAAAGTCAGTTTTTATAATCTTTATGCTTTCAAATAGTATAGCATAGTTGAATGGACTTTCTGAAATTTACTGGTCTGGTTATGTTGCATTTTTTAAAAATATATATATATGTTTACATATATGACTTTGAAAATTCTCTTCCTCAGCCAAACTAAACATAGATACTTACAGACACATAGTTCACCATATTAAAAACAGAAAAAAAAAAAGGGGGGGGGGGAAGCAGGGCACTTGCCTGTTCGTCTCTTGGAAGACAATACTGATTCATGCCTTGAAAGTGGTAGGAAAAAAATCTGTTACTACTTCTTTCCTTTATTCCTCTCCCCCAAGACAAACTTCAAGGCCCCTTTTCTGTAGTTGCTGTGGTTTGCAGCCAGAGCTTCAGCCTGCATTATCAAGCTTTCTGGCAATGTGAGGTGGCAATCAGTCATTCCAATGTGATGTGGACAGATAGCTGAGACGTAAGTGGAAACTGCTGATGGAGCTGACAAATGCTGGGGAGTGGAGTAAATTGTTTAGCAGGACTGAGCTGGGAGCACGGATATCTTACAGGGACAGCACAGAGGATCGGGGTTAGCATGCACACCGTTGGTGTTGCAGTGTGCAAGGCAGGCTGCAAATAAAGGACACTCTGTAAAACTTCACTGCCGTCCAAGCGAAGCCTCTTTTTCGGGTGGTGCTGCCCGATGATGACTGGGCTTTGTTGCCATGCAACATGGGAAGAGAGGCTGAAACTTTGTGTGCCTGGCACAGATTAGTTTAACAGCAAACTGAATTTTTGTCCGAGGCTCTGTGTAAGAGGTTTAGAGATCCCTGCCATGAGGAAAGAAACAAGCACAAGGCAGCTTGCTCTCAGATTATTTTTTATAATTAGCTTTGTTATGTAGTTATGACAGAATCTAGGAGCTGTATGAATCAACAGTAGAAAAGGCAAGGAGTCAGGAGGTCTGTTAATCTTCTATCATCTGCCAGCTGTCCAGTGAAAACACTCTTTTGTGTGGTGTTAGGAGGTCTGGATTAGTCATTTAACACCTGCAGGCAAAAATGTTGTACAAGAACATGTGAAAATCATTAGAGCAAAACTGTCCTGACGTGTGTGATTGGAAAATGCAGACAGCATAAGAATGGAATTAGATGGATTCAGCTGTAGCTTGCATGTCTTTTTAAGAATGCAGCTGACAAGACTCAGACCAACAATTAAGCAACTAGGAAATATTTAAGGGGCATTTACATGCTCTGAGTTTGGATACAAATACATGGGAAGAATAGGTTTTTGGGAGGATAAAGCATTCATGGTATGGAGTGAGTTAAAATAGATTAGTAGCTCTGACACTAATAGATTAACATATTAACTAGGCATGTTTGTGATTAAAAAGCATTGTCTGAAGTTCTTGGGCAATTTTCTGAAAAGTAAGCTGCACACTGACAACCTAGAAGCTGAAGTACATCATAACTACACGTATTATTTTACTACTTCATTGATTTTGGGGGTAAATATGGTGCTCTGCTTAATACTTATTTAGAATGGGGAAGTGTTGAGTCAGCTTCAGAAGAGAGATATGACAAAGGTGGGTATTCTCATAGGGGTGGTCTTCCAGCAAGTATCTTCAATGTGTTGCTTAAAACTTAATTTTTTTAAAGGTGTTAACTCTGACTCAGGTTTTTAAAAGAAACAAACTTTGTTATAATCAAAACATAAAAATTGGAGATTAACATAAAAGTTTCATCTTGAGACTTGCTTTGGGTTTGTTTTGTTTAACTTTTAAACTTTTAAGGAATCAACAGAAATTTATATTTTGTATTTTTAGCTATAGCAGCTCCATGGATGCTAATAAAGACAGGAAGTAATTTAAACTAGCAGATGTTGGCTCTAATGTAGGTAAAAACTAACAACAGTGAAAACTCTACCTGTAGCATTTTTTTTTTTTAATATAAAATGCCTAAGGCAATAAGTTACTTGGATAAAACTAGCAGTATCTAGCTTAAAAAACACTGTAATTAGAACTGATAATTGGTACTGGCCTCAGTGGAGATGTGCTGGATAGTGTAATTAAACACTTTGCATTTCTTTTTCTGTCTTTAAAAAAAGTGACTCCATTTTAAAGTCAAATTATCTCCTTCTGATAACTAGTCTCTTCTGGAAAAATAAACACGTCTGAGCTCAATTGATCCTTTAACCTTAGTATTTCTGGAGATATAATCTTTGCTGCCTTGCTATCTGGAGTCACAAACAAGCTGTAGATTTTCTGTTAGCATTTTGGATGAACTCAAGTTCAAAACCTGTACAATGATTGTATTTCTATATTCTTGATAATAAACGAAAAGATTCTGAGAACTCATTGCTAATGTCACTTGTTCATGAAGTGGGGTTTTGTTTATGTTGTTTACATGAACTTTGTTTCTTTGTTTTTGTTTTTTTTTAACTTTGTAGACCACTAAAGCATTTCTTCCCAAGATGCTGGAGATGAACCATGGCCACATTGTGACAGTTGCAAGTTCCTTGGGATTATTCAGTACTGCTGGAGTGGAGGTTTGTTAGACTATAATGAACAAAAAATTTGGCACTTTTTACCAAAGATAAGTTTTTTTTAATATTATCAGCTAAAGGAAATAGAGTCAAATCTTGAAAGATATTTGGAGGTTGTGATGCTGAGTACCATATCAGCACATGGCTCCCTGTGAGTGGGAGCCACAGGGCTTGGGCAGGCATTGCATTCATTTACGTGGATGGTGGAGTTGGCACTTAGAGCAAAAGCCCAGGATGGACTGGGGGTTTCAGAATGCCAGGTGATCTTTGAGTTGCCTGATAAATTTAGGAACTTGAAAGGTGCCATTCAGCCTACTCCTGTCAAGACCTTCAGTGCTAAGCTTGGAGCCAAAGGTGAGGGCTTTCAAAAGTAATGTTTCTTGTTTCTATGAGGAAATTACTGCAAACCTTCTAGAGTATATGGCTCACCTACTTCACTAGCAGCTGTTTGAGAGCTCCACTTTGTGAGACTTGTCTGGTGCATAAAAACAGGTCAGGGTTAGCGCTTGTCTTGTTTTTTGAGTCATTAATACAAATGCAAGTGTGAACAAATGCATTCAGTTAGTGAAAATTAATTACGGTTCTAAAATAATAGTGGTCATATTGCCCCATAAGCATAGGCTTCTTTGCATATAGGTAAGGCTCAATCCAGGACCTTAAACTGCACTGTTTCATAACATAAATGAATGAAGATGGTGTAACTTAGGGCTTTTTAGAGTGTTTACTGTCTTGAGAAAGCTACAAGGAATTTCCTAGACTGGGTGTGACCACCAACAGAGATGGACACATCCAACTGAAAACACATTAAGTTCAGCAACAATAAAAAATGATTGCGTAGACAGCAGTAGCATTTGAGTTATTTGTGTATCTCATAGAGAAACTCAAATCTTGGCAGTGTCTTCTTTCGAAGCTAATCTTAAAAGTAACATTTTCAAGATTTTCATACCTATGCCCTGCCAACTCTTCAAGCTCTTTCAAATCTGACCCAAGGTAGTATTAGGTATCTTAGTCCTTTGTTCCACCATTTATTATTAAGCAAACTGGTAATTGGAGTAACATGTTATGTGAGCCTGCCTGATTCAAGTACTTGAATCCAAGGTAATATCCTCCTACATTCAGCTGTCCTGCTTTCATGATTCTGTGCTAATTACCTCAAAAGTAAAGTGATAAATGAGTTGATGTGATGTTCTATTCAGTAGGTGTCTTTTGTGTTGCTTTGAAAGTCTGTGCAGAATCACCTCAGGTATGCTGGCTTTGAACATCATTCATATCTGTTCTTTTTAAGTTCTTTTTTTTTTTTTTCTGCTTCGTTCATTGCCAACACAGGATTATTGTGCCAGCAAATTTGGAGCTGTAGGCTTCCATGAGTCTTTGAGCCATGAATTGAAGGCTGCTGAAAAGGACGGAATCAAAACTACTTTAGTCTGCCCTTATCTTGTAGATACAGGAATGTTTAGAGGGTGCAGGATCCGGTGAGTATAATTCTATGTTTGTAGTGTCATAAAAGTATTTAAAGGTAACTCAGGTGTTACCGTAAAAATATTAAATATTATATCTGCTTTAGTATATGTTAGTGTTGGACTCAAAAGAGACTTTCAGAATTCACTGTCTTCTGTCCTTCTGTATACAGGCAATGCAAGTTTGGAGCTATAGTCTTTGTAACTTAACAGTAAATATAAAAAAAGTTACAAAGAAACTGAGTTAATGAACTGTTCACTGGTGTCTGTGGTTCTTTATCATATTAATCTGTCTTAATCAAATGTTCCAGAAAAGAAATTGAGCCTTTCCTTCCACCCTTGAAACCTGAATACTGTGTGAAACAGGCTATGAGAGCCATCCTTACAGACCAGCCAATGATCTGCACACCTCGCCTCATGTATATGGTCACCTTCATGAAAAGGTAGGAACTGAAGTGCCAGTTATTTGGCAGTGCAATCCACAAAATGCATGGGCGTGTCCAGTTTCTGGATACAAACACCCTCCCACTCAGGGCCATAGGTGCCATTTTGCTAGAATGCATGAGTCTCTTGGCCTGCATGCTTGTAGGTTGCTCGCTTGGGAAGCTTCATTAAACTGAGGTCCTGTGTATCTATGCATCTTTGTTTCAACCTTCTTGTATTTTCCATCCTCCTTGGATTCCTATTTTCTTTTCAACAGACTTTTAATTCCACAGTTTGAGTTCCTCTTTAGAAAGGGGGCATGAGGCAGTTACCAGCAGAGGAATCTCTAGGTGCTTCTTTCTAGAACAAGTGTGTGAGAAGGCCATTCCTACCTGCAGATTCTTCAGAACTTGCACAGATCTAGTAGATAAACTGAGAATTGGTACTTTCAGAACCAATTTTCAGAGTCGAAATTTGGTGGAAGGTCTACTTAAAGGAATTGCTTCTTTTGTTCTAACACACTGCAGTTTTAGGATGGAGAGTGTTTTAATCTGTAACCAGGCTGAAAAAGATGCAGGATAATGGAGGAACTGCTTCAATGCCTGTGATACATCACTTGAATTCTAGTTTATGGAGAAGAGATTCACAGGCATCTGTGTTTTGTTTCAAATCTGTAGTGTGTAGGGGGAGCCTGTAAAATATAGCATGGAATTCTTTTCTTTCTGCAAGGGATGGTTCAAACTGAGCACCTTGGTGATTCTTATTCTGCTTACAAGGTGGTTATTCTCCTCTGGTTCAACTGTCTCTTGGTGGACAAGCTCACAAAAAAATAGAGGTATCTTCACTGCTCACCTCTTTCCTGGAAGAGAGATGTATGTGTCTATTCTGACACCACATGAAGGCCACCACTGTCAGTATATTTAAGAACTCTAACTCCTTCACCCAGAAGCTCAGGGGGTGCTTCAGTGCTTCCTGCACAAGCGGTGCCTTACACAGCATCAGCCACATCAAAAGCCCTTTGGGTTTTCTTGGTTCAACACTTCAGCTTCCAACAGGGAGATCAAAGCTTCTGCATAATCTGTGCCCCAGGCAGCAGCCTTTAGATCAAAGGCCCTCCAGTCACTGCACAAGCAGTACTGCTGGCACTGAAGACACCTGTACCAGTGACATCTACTTCTTGGTGCTTCAGTGGTCACTGCTCCTAATGGCTGGAATTGTACTGCTTGCCACTGAACGAGTGCCTGCTGCTATTCCTAGGGGCTGAGGAATCCCATTTTATTCCTTCACTAGAGCCCCTGAGTACTACACTTGAAATAAAAACAATATTTTGTTCATGTGAGAACAAGGGGAGGATCTGTAACCAGGTATCCATCACATAATCACCTCTTGGAATTTTATCTGGAGGGGGGGAAGGAAATTGCCGTCTTTACTTTGGACCTTTCTTCTTGAGGATGGATGATTGAGTTTAGAATATAAATCAAGGTTGTTAGACATCTGGTGATCAAAGAATGGCATTAACTAACACTAATCCCACATTAAAGAATATCTTAAATGTCTGATGACCTCTGCTGATGTGGCTTTTAGCAGATGCTGTGCTTTTNCCACTCCTCTTCTTTAAAACAAGCTATCACACTGCTTGTGAGAAAACAAAATATTGTCTAAGATGGAAGCATGTGAATAAACAGCTTCTTTTGTCTTTCTGCTTGCCTATATGGTTGGGACTCAAGAATTTCTAGAATTCTCTCTGGAAGTATCCCTGTGAAATAAAAATCCCTTAAGTCTTTTAAGAAGACTCTCCATTAGGTATTATATTGTTTTTAAGGAGACCAAGTATGTGTACTTACAAGTGCATGTAAGCAGAGTTTTTGGTTTATGCTGTCTTCTAACAAATCTATGCCCTCTTTTTCTCAGTATTCTGCCATTTGAAGCAGTTGTATGCATGTACCGGTTTTTGGGAGCAGACAAGTGTATGTATCCTTTCATCGCTCAACGGAAACAGGCTACAAACAACAATGAAGCAAAAAATGGAATTTAACCATTTGGATGGACTAACATTTATAGGTGAATGCAATAATGTTACACGACTGAATTGCAAAGTGCACTTGCATCTAACAGATGCAAATGTCAACATCTTACTGTGGCATTCTCTTGGGTCCTAAACCTGTGTGTTGAACTCTTAAAAATCAATGGATTTTTATATACTGTAAATAAAACTGACTAGAGTACTTGGGAAATGTGATAGGTAACTCAAATGAATTTACAATGTAGCTGCCACCATTGTCCTTTAGAATATCACTGTATGTACAGCAAACTAGTCATACTACTTCTCGTAGGGATGCACTGTGTGATATCTCTTTCTTAGTCTGCTAAGGCTTCTAAGAGCTGTCTCCAACCAGAAGATGGAATGTTTCAGAAATGGTTTGACTTTCCTTACGTTATTGAGGTAGGGAGGGAAATCTTGCAATTTAAGCTACTGCTCATGATCTTATAGCAAATTCAAGGACAGTTTCTGAATGCATCTCTTCATTTGTTCACCCAAGTTCTCTGAAGGACACATGGCCAAACTTTGTTGTAATTCTCTTTCGTTGCAACTGTGTGTGTTCTATTTAAACAAAGATGAAAAGAAATTTGTAAATCTCTGCCGATTCAAAGGCAAATGAATGTCTTACATACTGTCAGAGGAAACTTGTACTGGGCATCTGTTTTCTTAGGAATGCAATCAGTGCTTTAATTTTACTTTTTTTCCAAGTTGACTTAATTTGAAATATGCCCTGTTCCATTTCCCGCTATATGTCAGAGTCCAATTTACTATTATGGACTACATGTTTCAGTTCTTCCTCATTCTTACTTCTGACAGAATTCTCCCCCCCCCCCCCCAAGGAAACTGTTGTGTTAAATTCTCTAACTGGACTTGTGCCTAAAAGACAAAGCAACTCAGCTGAGATACGAACTGTTTATGTAAGTGCTGGTCATATGCCAATTATTAGCAAAGGAAAAATAGAATAATGCCTGATGCAACTCTACATTCAGAATATGAAAGGGTGTAAAGATTTTTTTTTTTGAGTTGTACTCACGTTGTAGAACAGCAAATGACATTTTTACAGTATTTTTTGTAAAGCGAACAATTTTGTGCCTTGAATTTGGTAATCTGTATTAGTGAAGCATTGTAAAAGTGAAATTCTACCTCTGTATCTTAATGTATACCATCCACTTGTAAACTACTATCAGAAAAATTGTGATTACTTTTTTAGAATGTCTTGTTAAATAGTGACCAATGCCTGTGGTTATTAAAGTGAGCCACCTTTTCCTTAAAACAGTGATTGGAAAGTTTCCTTTCAAGACTGAAGTAACATAAACTCATTGTTCCACAACTCTTTGGTATCAATACAGATCAAATATTTATGGCTCAACTTCTGCATCTCCTTTGTCAGCTACATGGCTTACAGTGTCATCTCTGAAGGTTATCACTAGGTGCTGTGAAATTTGGCTTTAGAAGCTGACAGTTTTTTTTTCTAAACTCGCTGATGAAGTAGCTGGTCAAAGAGGTTATGAAGAATACTCATTTTGGTGTTCTACAGAGTTGCATTCAGGTCTATGAAAAAATGATCTGATGTGAATGAAGTTTTAGCAAGTTAAAAAGTAAATGTAGTTTCAGTACAGCTGTAGTTGTTACTGCATATACATAGCACACATATAAAATAAAAAAATTGGTATCTGTGTCAAGAACAGTGTTGTTAACTAACTCTGTTTAGAAACTAATTGAAAGTAGAAGAAAATATTTACTTTAACCCTTATTCCAAATTCCATGCTCTTTTGAAAAAGTCATTAGAAGATTTCCCCAGGGTCAAATTACCTCCCATGTTCTTACAGCAGTCACTAAAAGCAAGTACAACAAATTTAATTCTATTGCAAAGCATCATTGTATTGCACTTTTGTTTTCTAAGATGTCTCAATCCTTGCTGCCGTGTCAGACTAAGAAGCAACTTTTAAAGTTTGATATACTGATACTTGACACTTATTTGCTTGACAGAAAAGGAAAAATAAGAAACTGACCAGCAATACCAAGGTGTTCCATAATGCATTCTGCCAATTTAGAATGCTTACTTGAAAAGCAAGTTTCAAGGCTTGCAAAGTTTTACTTTATTACTGAATGTGTGATCATCCTGGTTTCTCTAAATTTACTACCCTTTCAGTTCTTTAGCTTTGTGGCTTGTGGCTGTTGCATTCTGTGAGCATTTCTAAAACTCATTCTCTTAGGTTTTCATCTTCTATTCTAAAGTCACTGATACACGGAGAGAAAAGAAATACCTGATACCGTGTAGATCTAATGAGACTTGCTTGGGGGCAGGATCTTTGAGGCTGTACAGCGCTTGCCTTGCCGAGTGGGAGACTGAGTCTAAATTCAGTTCAAGCCTCCAAAAGAATTCAAGTTGTTAATTTTTCTGATACACGTGAGCTATTCTGGAAACAATCCCGAAACTCCTATTGCTTCTAGTCACACCTTTTAAAAAATCAGGTAAAGAAGTAAATCTCACCTCTCCAAGGTGTTCTGTTGAACATTTCCCATGACTTTCCAGTTTCACGGGTAATTCCAAGAGATTTGTGACAGGATAGAGTGGGAACCAGGGTATCCCTTGTTTATATTGCCCTAAACTGCTGCAAATCCCATGTGATGGTGAGAGTTTCCTTTAACACTGCAATCAGAAACTGTGAGAATTGTGTCTCTTCAGGGCTGTGACTGATAGACTCTGCTAATTCACATAAAGCCAGCCTAGTTTCAGTAGCTCAGGTAAAAGTTGTGATTTAATACTTTAGACTAGTAGCTTAACGTAGGAACATTTTCCTTCATTCTGTGGGACAGTGCCATGGAAATTAATATTAAACCCAGGTGAGCTGACGTGGGTGCACCTCTTGGTATTTTTTGTCTTGCTGTAACAACCTGATGGGATATACAGCTGACCACAGTTTCTTCAGAAAGCTCCTATCATAATAATGCTAAGCTTATAGCCATGTGAACAAGGTGTTGGAAGATCACTCTGTAGCACTCTGCTTCCCTGTGAGCAGGACAATTTGCATCACTGTTCATCTATAAGGAGGCTTCTAGGGCTTCTCCTCCATTTCCTAGTCTTTAAAAAGAGTAGGGTTGCTGGATCTCTAAACTTGGTGTACCCACTCAGTCTTTGGAGCAAGATAGTTTAGGCTTCAAGTATCCTCGCTTTTGGTCTTAGTGGTTTCTTGTATCATGTGCTTGTAGGTTATTTTATATATTAATGTAGGTGCAGCTTGGAGCACCTAAGCTGGATGCCCATTGGAGTATAAATTGTTCTTTGCCCCTCTTAGGGCTGTCTGTGTATGTAGAGCTGGTAGCACACAATAACTATATATTTGCCTTACATCATAAGGACTTGTGCAGAAGACCTAAGTGAGGTGAGCTAATCAGGAACAGTTTCCTTTAGCTTCATAATGAATAAATAATTCAGCAGCAACCATTGCTCTTAATGTTCAAACACCTTGATAATCTGTCCTAACTTATGTGTGTAGACAAACCCTTATGAGTCTTTTCTTCAAGAGCGAGTTGGGAAAATTCAGAGGGATCAGAGCTGTGTAGTAAATGCACATAAAGGAGTGAGTTATGGGCCACTATTATTCTGAAAGTGTGCACCTGCTTACAAATTTGATCCATATAAAATTATGAACCTCTCAATTTGATTTCTAATTTTTCTTGTTTCTGGGTAGATTAGTCCTCTGTTCAACAAAAGGAGATAATCATAATGCAAATAGTAATTGAGTAAGTATTTAACCTCAGGAGTTTTTTTCTTTCCATTAAAGCCCATATTTTCCAAGTACAGAAGCTTTGGGGCTCTGCTCAGTTTTCCATGGCAGCCGAGTTCATAGCCCACAAACAGGAAATAAAACTATCCCAGAGATGAGGTCTTCTAACGTCCCTGAAACAGCAGATCGGGCAGAATGCTTCATGAGGGCACCTATTCAAGTGTTATTTTGTTCTGAAGGTCCTAAGCTAAATTCCGGCTATTTAGTCACACACCTTGCAAAAAAAAAAAAAAAAAAAAAAAGGCTGGGGAGTCTAGGGATAGTACCCAACAAAGTGAAAAATGCAGTTACAGAAACCCCAGCGCCCTGGTATGTTTAATCCCTGATCATTAAATGCTGATGTATCTAGTGACAGAAAGTAGGGTTTTATAATGGCTGAAAGTATGGCTTTCTTCAGTGAAATGAAGAAATTCATAGTAACTTTATTTAAACATAGCTTAAGTAGGCAAACCAAATATTTAAAGTAACTTTAGAAATAACATTCCAGCTTGCATACTTATCTATCTACTTTGTGCTGACAAAAACACAAACAATTAATTTCTTCCACTGAATTGAAAACAACAAAAACAAACAAACAAACCCCAACTTTTGAGGTAAATGATGAATGTTCAGAAGTCAGGATCAAGTGCTTGCATGTTTGTACCTAACTTAAATTGGCAGGATCTTTGGTTCCCTCTTCCTAAGCAGGGAAATTGTAGCACTTAGCTAAGGAGCCACAATGTATTTGGAAAAAAAATCAAGCCTTTAAACACATCCCTGTCTGTATAGGCTGATGAAACTTCCTTTAAAAGGTTATCTATTCTCATTGACAACATTCTGGCAAACAATGTGCCTATGGCACTGGGATGACTGGAACTTTTCTATTCTAATCCAATAATCAATAAAAGCTGCTGTGGCAGTAAGATATGGGGAATAGCTAATGCTGAAGCATCTGGAAAGCTAGTAGCTGTATCCAGGGACAGGTTCTTAGTGGGAGAGGAAGAATGGGGTGCTAAGATGGCTCTAGGGATCTCCCCTTTGTACCCGCTGTAGCAGCTCCTGTTGCAGGGTGTGTGCATGCACAGTGTCTGCTCACGCTGACATCCAGCCCTCCCTTCCCATCGCAGCTGCAGGCAGCCACAGTCCTGAGCTCATCCACCAGGGCTCTTCTACACACAACCCTGCACAGGAGTTATTCTGAAATAGCTGCCCTTAACTCTGTGTGTGTGTGTGTGTGTGTGTGTGTGTGTGTGTGTGAGTGTGTGTGCGCGCTTACCTTTACATCTTGCAATAAGCATAAACTGCTTCAGCCCCACTTAAACAAGAACGATGCTCTGGAGTAAGAAGTTCTGCGTCCTGAGACTTGGGACTAGCCAGTGCCTTTGGAATGCCTGTCATACTCCCATGTGACGTCTAAACAAGCCCTTGGAAGAAAATTACAAACTTTCATTCGGATGCAACCACTTAAGATACAGATAAGCAAAGTTAACCTTAACTTGTTCTATTTTCTTAACAGACAAGTGCATTTGGATCCATGTTTAGAACAAATGTCACTCAATACAAGTTAGGTCTCTTACATAGATCAGTAGTTAATAGGCAGACGGAAGCATCCCACAGTGATTAAGGATGTTAGGTTTTCCTGCCATGCTGAGAGCCAGGAATATTGACCTCTGCACTGTTTTAAAAGAGAGCTTCTGCTAGTTAAACCTTCAGCTTGAAAGGTAAGGTATTATATGTCAACAGTAGGATTGGAACAGAGGGTTGAATTAAGGTCTGCCAAATATCTCCAAATTTAGCTAGTGTCAGTGCTCTTCATTTTATTGGTGTCTTTAGAGGTCTCACCAGCAGATCTTGGCTCGTGGCTCCTATTAATTCGCTATGGTTGCAGCAGTGGGAGCCCTCATGCAGATACAGCTCCAAGAGCCCGGTGTCTCCTCAAGATCTCTGCCTTCCCAGGGCTTGCCTGTGAACTCCAGTGCTTGAAATGCTGAGGGTTGCCAGCTTCTTGTCCAGCAAGACCTCACCATGGTGGGAAATAAGCATGAGGCAGATGGGACCAAGGCTTCCATTGGAGACATCATAAACTAGAACAGTCCAGCAAAATTATTGGTATGTGGATTTCCTCATCCCTTGTATCCACAGTCCAAACAACCTGATAAAAAATACCAACTTCGCTCTGCTTGCAGTGACTCTAAACAAAAATAAATTAAGCAATTTTCTTCTGCATTCTATTTTTGAATTACAGAAGTGATCACTTGTTCAGCTCTTTAAAAATTTTTACATTGAAAGCTAATATGCAGCTCATGTAATACATCATCTGTTAGCACATGCATAATAAGGCACTCCATTATTCCCAGGAGTAACCTGGGAATTTTGGAGGAAAATTAGAGTGGTTCTGATAATCCAGGTTGTTCAAGCAACCATTCAGTCTCTTTTACATCTTTATTTTGTGTGGCAAACTAGAACAAATGAAGCAATTAGTAGATGTGTAGTTGTTCTTACTAGATGGAATAACAAACTAAGTAACGACAGGCCTATGAAGAGTTTATAAGCTTTGAGAGTAAGTTTTAAAAATAATTTCAACTATATTTTCGTATGGAATCCCTATTCATAGGCAGAGCACTTCTGAGCCACAGCTGTTGGTAGATGGTGCTTTCTCAAGGAAATAATTCATTTCTCCTTTGCTTGAAGGGAACACAAGTAACTTTCACCAAGCCCCTGTCTAGGCTATGTTTGGGCTGGGATTGAGACAGGGACAGGGACCAGAAGAGAACTTGTCCCCAAGTTCTTGATACCTGGAAAAGATACTAACTTTTAGCTGAAATTAGTGGCTACAATAAACTTGGGGGTAAGTGTTCCCAGAGTTTCCAACATGCAGCTTTTACCTTTATCTTTTTGTTATTATAAGTATTTGCAGTCCCATGTGGAGGTTCTCCTCTGAAGACCTAGAGCATCTAATAAGAGCAGTGAGGTCAGCCAAGGTAACCCCTTTTTACTGAAGGGACAAAATTGCACATGAAATTCCACAACCCTTGAGCTTGTGAGACACAAGTTTCTTGTTTTCTAAAAGACCCTGTGTATTTTAATTTTCTTCCTTCCCCTGATGCTTGAATGATCAGATGTGGAGATCCTGTCAGAGTTCCTGGGATTCACCTTGGGAAGTCAAGCCTTTGTTACTAAATATTTGGAAACGGACCTAAAATTATACTCACACTGGGGACTCATAACACAATCTGCTGCCTTAAAAATTCTTACACGAAACAGCTTGTGGGACTGGAATGGCTGGGAAGCGGAGAAACTAATACGGCACTCTGGGCCAGAGGGAGCAAGGCAGAGCAAAAGCTAAAGCCCCACTGGGAAATTCATTAACCGCAGCTCCTACAGCTGCTGTAACTTCCTGCTCTGTCACTGTCTGGAGCTTTTCCTCGAGTCTCACTCCCTGAAGACAATTCCAGTGTCATGGTCAGGATTCTGAGCTTTCTCACCTGCCGAGGTGCTGCATCCTGGCCTCCTCTTCCTGCTGGGGCTGCCAGGTCTAGTCCCAGGGGGAACAGGAACCCAATCGCATGGGGAGTGCGAGAGCTCCCCATCTGTCATGTAATTTTCACAAGGGGAAAGGGGAAGGTATTTTCCGCCATCTTTTATGCTTTTGCTTCTCTCCCAGTCTACACTGGGAAGTTTCAAGTGCCCTCAACAAAGCAGGAGAGTTACCACTTGCAGTCTGGTCCATGCATGGAGGTGATTTTTTGGCCTTCTAAGCTAGAGAAGTTGCCCCTCAAGCCTCTGTACTGCACTGCCTACCTAGAGGCCTATGAAAGCATCTTTAGTCCTGGAAAAGTAAAAAATGAGGACATAGGCAAAGAGCACATATCTGCAGGAAGCTCCAGTGCCCATGGGCAGTCATTTCCTGCCAAGCACATTTGACTTCTTCCCAGGCAGGAGCCAATTGCACATCTTTATCAAACAGAAGGGCACCACACATGGGAGAATATCGCCCGTTAAAGAGAACCAAGCAATAAATCCAAGCTGAAACTTGGCAACAAGCCCTTTCCAGCTTAACCAGTACCCTGGTCTCTGAATGGCCTGTTGTGCCCAGTTGTGCTATCAGCCATGTGTGAGGTGGTACCCTCGAGGAACGGTTCCAGATCAAATGATGTCTTTCCACACAGGAAGTGTGGTTGAACTGCTTTCACCCATCAAGACTGTTAGACCAGGACTGGCATTTGAAGCCATCCAGGCAGGGTCCCATTAAAATCAGAACTCACTGGAGCTGGACACTTTTTCTGAAGAAGCTGCCATTGCTTGTGTGCCAGCAGCAGAACTAACTGAAAGGGTTTCTCTTCTCCTCTATAAATAGCCATCTTCTCAAGCAGCCTGGCAGCTTTCTGGACTAGATAAATTGTTGACCTTCTACCCAGTGTCCTAGGAAGGGTTCCTACTGCTGTAATATAGCTTTGCCTCTCGTGTGCCACTGCAGAATTCCCCTGACTCATGGAAACCCAGCAGTGAGCACTGGCTGCAGCTCCCCAGCTGAGCAGGAGAGCTGGTGAAGGACAACTAGGATGCATAGGGAAGAAAAGCATAAAGGCTTGTAAGAGAGTCTCCTCAAACAGAGCTGTGTGATAGCAGTACTGCAACTGCTGTGATTAAATCACTATCTTCTGCTCTTTTGAGTGTTCCACTGGTTTGTTCCAGCTACAGATTCCTGGAAAAAATTATTAGTCCTTATACATTACTTAAAAAATATTATTTGCATTTTATCTTAACTACTGCTTTTTTTTTTTTTTTGGTGCAAATCCTTGCTGCATGAGTACCTCTGCCTTCTTCCTTAGACAGTCATGCTGTTTTAGGTCAAACCACAGATTTTCAAGCCAATCTAAGTCTTCGAGTTTGTAGTTTGACTCCCTTGGACACTCTATTTAACTTCTAAATCTGCTTCACATGACAGATCTGTAGATCTCTAAGCAGTGAGTGTGCCTGCAAAGAGCAGTGATTATTAGCAAGCACACACGCAAAGCAAACTGGCATTTTAAAACAAAGTTTGAATACAGAGAAACAGAATTTTATAGCTGTCTACAATGCATGAAAAGCAGATCCAGCAAACAAATACCCCCCTAGTTCTTAAATCTGTATTTTGAACTGACTTTCAACCAGGTGTTTCCACTTTAATTTGATCCCAGGCATTCCTAGAGGTGATGTAAGATCCAGATCCACAAGGTAATAATGAAGTCAAGAGTTGAAAAATTATCAAGGCCTAATCTGGCAATTTAGTCCCTTGTAAATCATTGTGGTTAGTTATTGCAGAGCCCTTCTTACCAACCAAGTTCTCTTGAGGGTTTGCATTAACTTCACCACCTGTTTGACTGTCAAAGAGATAAATTTCCTTGAAGGGAATCTTCCACTCCTGACTTTATTTATGTCAGGGGTAAGGGGAAGAGGATAGATTGACTGGGAAACTTCAGCGACAAGGGTCTACATGTGCTGAATCAGGGATTGATGCAATTCATTTACTCTGTTTGATATTACACATAAAGTCCCAGAAAGAAAACACAGAGTTAAGAAATTTATCTGGCCTCTTTGCTGAAGGAAAACCTCCAATGAAATATGGTCAACTGATGCTTTTTTGTCTTCTTTTGTTGTTGTTGTTGTTTTTTGTTGTTGCTTTTTGTTGTTGCTGTTTTGCAGGGGTTTTTTGTTTGTTTGTTTTGTTTTAAACAATCAGATGCAAAAGATCACATCAGTTATACTGTAATGTTTTTCAGAGCACCTGTGCATTCAACATCTCGGTAGCTAATACCCAAGAAATCACCAATGAGTTTGAAAAATATCTTCTACCAGGAAATAAACAAAAAAAAACCCAGGATAATAAAAATAGATCATTGGGATGGATCCTTCAGCTAACTCTCTGGGTTGCAGGAGCAAACCAGGAGTTAACTTGTAGGCTCTGACATGTGTTAGTGAACTAAGCAGCCTGTGTCTTGAATTAAAGATAAAGCAAAATACTTTCACGAGTTCAGCTAGAGACTGTTACACAAAGCATAAGCTCAAATTGCTGCTCAGGTTTGGTTTTTGGATTTTTTTTCCTTCTTTTAAGAAAGTCCTTTGAAACAACTGAAACTTGAGTGGACTAGAAGTAAAGAATGAAAAATATATTTTACATTTTAAATCTGTTATTTCCTCACAGAGCAGATGCTTATGGCTGTATTTTCTAGAGTTTCCTCTGTTTGAGATGGTACAGCTTTTATTTTGGGCTTTGTAGTGAGGGGTTTTGGGTGTGGACACACACGTGCCACAGCTCTCATCTTTGCCTCCTCTCTTTCAGCACCCCAGTCTGCATCCAGAACCCATGGCTTATTCTGTGTAAAATCCACCCAGGGGCAAGCAGTTTGCTACTGCTCACAGCAGTTTTCCATACATCTCTCATAGGTGATATTATATTAAACAAAGGCAATTCATGTTGCCTCTGCTGAAAGGCAAGAAAACAACTTCCACCTCTTCCTTACCCCACCAGTATTCCCGACCACACAAAGCAACCAGTGTAAAAAATCCTTTTACCTGAATTTAGACAGTGTCACATTTCTTTGGCTCCTTAGGGGTACTTTTTTTGTTATTCTGTGCTCTTGGAGACTGCTGGCAACAGTGGAAGGGAGGCTGTACCTCCACTGGCGAGAGGGTAGAGAACTCCTTGTTCCTTCAGGCTGGTTTACCTGCCAAGGCAGTGACAGCAACCAACAAGCTGCTCTTTATCAGCAGGGTTTTTCAAAGGTTTATGAGAATATGTAGGGTTGGGAGGGGGTCAAGGGACATCCTTTCAGCCACAGACAAGATCTGTATTGAGAGATGTTAAGGAACTACTCAATGGAGGTAAACCGGCAGAACTCTGGAAGAGGCCATGGATAAAGCTGGGAATAAAAATGCATCTGAGGAAACTGGAAAAAGTAAGTAAGATGATATGGGGTTTAGGGAATACTCAGGATATGATTCAGAGAATTTTTTTTTTCAGGGTGAGAATCCTACATGTTCTTTATGATCAGCTGTGTAGTGGGCAATGCCAGGACTATGGTCTTCAGAACTCTTCATCCTGTTTTCCCCAGTGGGAAAGGGGGGAGAGGGACAGAACCAGAACAGAAACCCTAAAACGCAACTTTTGAGGGCACTGGAACTGTCTCCATGTGTATAAAAGCCTTTTCTAGCTCGCTGGGAACACAGTGTCAATTAAGCTGTCATTGTAGGTACACTCTGTATCCTAAATGCCCACTGGCCTTTCTGGAAAAGACTGACAAGTTTTAGATCCCAAATTCCAACAGTCCACAGCCCAAAAGACCTTGGGCTGTTTAGAAATTATTCACTGAGTTAAATCCATTCTACTACTTTGATTACATTAATGTTACCCTTTTTTTGACCCAAACTTTAGCCAAATATGTGGAGCTGCAGGTGTTGCATGGGAAACAGAAGATGGAGTCAGCTGTCTCTCTGAGACAATCCTGTTTACTTACAAAAAATTCAGAAACTATCCTTTCTCTGGAGGTCTCAAGCTGCAGGTGACAGTCCTTTTGCTCCCTGTTTCACATCGCTGTCAGCCAGCGCTCCATTTGGGATACTGCCTCTTCCCAGCTTTTCTCAGAATCACATGTCTGGACAAATTTAGCAATGCAGGAACCACCCAGGCAACATAGGAAGTGGTATGACACTATAGCCTGTTTTTGGGGAGTCTTGGAAATGCATTTTTTAAACTGTCTTGTCACTGAGTTAAAAATGAAAATATGGAATAAGCAACCAGAATTCAGCTGCTTTCCAGAAAAGTCCCAGAACATTCAGCTATGGAACCATGGTCCAGTCCATCTTGCCTCATTCACTTTTGGCTCAGCTTCAGTTAAGGGAGGCTCTGAGGAGCTATGTGGTGGGAAAGGTGCTTTTGCGGATGGGGGTGGCACAGCTTTGGCTATTAATGCTTCTTTCTTCAGTTAGAACATTTCAGGTTTGTGTCCTAGAAGAAGAACCTGCTCTTTGTCAGGGAACCAGTGTTCATCTTTCTGGTTTTGGCCTAAGGGCCAAATGAACATTCAAAGCAAGCTGGGACGGGACATCTTTATGCCCAAGGAAGAAAGTGGGTGGGTAGAGGGGTTTGCAGTTTTGATTTCTTGCCCTTTGCTGAAGTCAGACCCACCAGATCTGTAAGCCTTTTCCTTTGTGTGACTAGAGATCTTCCAGTGTTCAAATGCAGAGCAGCTCAGGCAGCCAGATGTACACAACTCCCTGACAAATTGCTGACTGCAGCAGCAGATAAACAGTCATGTCTGTGTGGTCATAGGTCGTCCTGTGTCCAGGCTGCTCAGCTCAAGCAAATGTGGGTTGGCTTTAAACTCTCACCTCATCTCAGCCCCTACATCCTTCCTTTGCTCTCATCAGCAAACTGGAATTAGTTGTATCCTCTACTGACTTGGGCAGGTGGCAGGTGAAGTGTGTGGGAGACCTGTTGATAGATGTGTATTTGTGTATGTGAAAATAATCACATCTACAGCCAGTCTACAGCCAATCTCTCTCCACCATGATGTGCCAGTTTTCAGTGAGAACCACATTTTGAGAGGAGAGCTGGGAGATTGCTGTAGCTTTTGTGGGCCAGCAGCTTAGGAGACACACAGAAAAACAGAGTAAGAAGAATGAGAGGCTAGGATGTGATGATCACTTTGGATGACTGGCCTTGACTGGCCAAGGTGACAGCCACCCAGGAGGACACAGAGTGCAGAGGGATCTGATGAGGGCAAGTGCCAGAGTGAATGTGCATTGACCCTAAGTGGAAGCCATCTCCTTGGACATTAGTGTAAGAAAAGTGAACAGACTTGTGCAAGCAATTTATTCTGGTATTTCTTAACCGTTGAGTCCTTGGATCATTTAATTACAGTATCTTTCACTGTGTTGATAAGAACATAAAAAAGATACACATGCTTAAGATATATTAAAATTAAAAATAAAAAAAAAACCCCCAACCCTTCAAAAATAACATTGGTCTTATAGAAAACTAATTAATATTTTTCCCAATCCCTCTTTCTAACTGTTATCTTCCTGAAAAATGAGCAAGAAACTCTGTAAAAGATAAAGCTGAAAAAGAAAGAGCCAATGTAATCAGAGTTGCACAGAAATTTGGGGTTAAGTCCCACTGGCTATTTTTAAAATATAACCCTATAGGGAGAAGATTTTGTGTGTTCAAAGGTATGAATTAAGACCATGTGAGACCAAACTCTGAATTTCCTGGCTCATTGCAGCCTAAGCCATTATAAAAATGTGTGTATAGAGGTGTGGGCACTTACAGTTCATGCCTTTCGGCTATCTGGGATACGCTTTCGTGTTATTCATATATGAAATTTAACAAAGAGCTTGGAAGAATAAAGCCTGAAGACGTAAATCTTCAATTATAATTTGAATACACACACTTAGTTATGAGAAAACAGCCAAATCAGCTAGTAATTTTCCAAACACGTGAGTTTAAGATGATTTACTGGCACTTGGGTGTGCGCACATGTACACACACAGAGAGTTGCTTGCATCCAGCTGTACAAGAAATCTCGGAAAATATCCCAGTCTGCTTTACAGAATTACGGTAAGAAGAATGTGACACCCTTTGCCATTATGTTTGCTGCCAGTGATTCAGGCGGGGGTGGAGGGGGAAGGGGAAAGCTTTTGGCAGAACAGCTCAGGGTCCCCCTACACTTGAACTTTGAAAAAGCAGTGACTGTATCTTCAGGAGAACTGTGGGTGTTAGAGCAGGACAGTGAGATAGAGTGAGAGTAAAAATACCTCAGCAGGGGTTTTCCTTCTGCTTTATGGAAAATGATGCAAACCCATTCGTGAGTTCCTTGTAATGGGAGTGAAAAGGGACACAGTATTATTTTTTTTTTGATTAAGGCAGACAGTGGTCATCATTCTTAGTCACAGCTATCTCACAGCGGCTGAGCAGCTCTTCTGTCTTCACCTGGCTTCATTGCTCATCCAGTGTCCTGGGAGACTATTCCCAACCAGATTTGAGAGGGCTGTTTGGATGAGAGGAGCTTTTAAAAACAAAGTCTACTTCCTTGTGATTAATCCCTTTCTGATTTCTCTGGAACCATCTACAGCCGAAAGTGTGACTGATTCTGCATCTACTGATGCTGCATCCATCCATCTATCTATCTATCTATCTATCTATCTATCTATCTATCTATCTATCTATCTATCTATCATCTGTCATCTATCTGATTTGCTGATTTGTCTTTGCCCTGGAGGAGCAGCTCAAGAAATGTCTGAGAGAGTTGCAGCCTTTCCCATCATCTTCTCATATGCAGGACTACCTGAAAGTGAGGGTTAAAGGGCAGCATTGTCCTGGTACAGTTTCAGGATCCCAACCTTTGCTGAATCTATGGGGCTGGGAGACTAAAACCAGCCCTCCCAGAGCTTTGCTGGGGCAGAGCTCCCTGCCCATCCCCACAGTGAGGGGCTTCACTGCAGCTGGGCTCCTCAGCAGTGTTTTCCCCCAAACAAGTTCCTGGGAGGAGGTGCTGAGCAGCAGGACCCCATCCTGCACTGGCATCATACTTGCCTCCATCTGTGCTTGGGTCACAGAGAACACCCTGCTATTGCAGTCCTTCGAGTGTTTGAAATGAGGGGTGAGGAATCCCAGTGGGAAAAAAAACACATGTCTTAAAAATCAGAAAAAAAAGCTGCTTCACAGACCACAGCCTGTGAGAAATAAAGTTGCCTAGTGAAAAATAAATAAATAAATAAATAAATAAATAAATAAATAAAGCATTTACCTGGGCACTCCCAGCTACACTTTGTTTAGACAATCAGTTCCCACTGGGTCTTTTTGTTCCTTCCTGAACTTAACTTAAAGTATAAACTTATTTTCCACACAGACTTTGTTAAAGATATGAGTACTTCACGTGTATCTATCTGATGTGTTATGACTAAAGTCCATGTTATATCAGCTCATATAGCCAGCTGAAGTTTTTCCCTCTGCCTTTAATGGTTATTTGAGACCCACAGCTAGAATCTAAGAGCTTCCTGACTTCTTATAATTAAACTGTATCCCCGAAAATAGTACTAAATCCTATCAAATTCTTCTCATATTTCCTTCCAAATCAACTCTACCCTTATGAGCTGAGAATTACGTATTATGCCTCATGGCAGGTTTTCAAATAACATACCAGAACTGTGTTTGCCACTTGCTAGCCCTAGTAAATTTGATATTTACTCTGTCATCAGCTAAAGTGTGTTGGGCTCCTGTTGTGTGACTTTGGGGATTTGCTGGGGTTTCTATAAAACACAAGCCAGCTGCAACAGTGAAGGCAGTTCACTTTAATAAGCTAATAAATACATTTAATGACCCTCATTATGTCTCACAGTGATATCTGGTATTAAAGCGCAAGTGTTAGCCCGAGAAGAATGTAAAATAGAAAGTCCCCTGCTGAAAGGGTGCAGTTTGTGTGTGTGCATGTGTGTATACATAAACACACACCCATATGCATATAAACCCATGGGAAGGTTCCTGGGGAAGATTGCTGTGGCATTTATTTTTCATTAATTCTTGACAGATTTCAGATGTCTTTGCAGATCGAAAGAAGAAAATATTTTAAGCTGTAGGAGAGTAGGGTAGATGGGAGTCATAGGATAGACCTGCCCCAACAAGGAAGGTAGGTGGTTGCAGCCAGGCTGCACCACTGGTGGGTAGCCAAAATAATTCCCCATGGGGCATCTTGTGCTTTCTACTGCATTGGGAGAGGAGGGCTGAAATCCCCACAACTTTGAATTGCAGTGGTAAAATTGGTCACCAAGGCTGCACTGGGTATGTGCACCAAAAGGCTCCCCTCAGGGCTGACAGATTGGCAAATAAACCAGTTACCTTCATTTATACAAGCTGGAGATAACACAAGCAGTGGAGGCTCCGAGTGTCCTCCACCCTGTGGAGCTGTTGGCTTTCTGGGCACTCCCCTAAAAGGATGCCATAGATAAACCCCCAGGCCAACATCCTGGGGTGGTCCTCCAGCCACCTGTCAGACTGTTCTGCCCTGACGTGAGGGAGAGGGACACACTAAGGAGCACAGGGAAACGGGAGGTCCGTGTATCCACTTGCTAAGTCAAATATGTATTTGCAGCAAAAGAAGCCAAGGAGGAGCTATGATTGTGAAGAAAGGCAAAACCTGTGTGCCTGCACATTGTACGATGAACACCACGGAGGACACGGCATCAGCAGCTACCCAAGACAGCTGAAATTAATCTCCTCCAGGGCTGGAACTGGCAAAGTCAAATCAGCACACCCTCAGGAGAGACACCATTATCCCCAAGGGATGTCTCCCCTGCTCAGGCTGGTACGGACTCAAGCACAGCACCAAGACTGCTGTTGGAAGAGCAGGGAGGTTTGGCACTTCGAGCTAAGTGGAGGCTATAAGGAGTTTTTAAAAATCCACTCCCTGATCAAGGTCGTGAGTTTGGATGGACAAAATGAAAAGGAATGGGGAAAACATTTGAAGTAATTAAATCAAAAAAGAACAATTTTTTATTTCAAAACAAATCTTCTGGTAATGTATTCAGCATTGGCTTGATGAATGAAAATATGTCAATCACTAGATCATCTGTACCCAAATGTCAGTATGTGCTCTAGGGGCATAGACATATCCTTTTTATGTGCAGTACAGATAAACTCATGAATTAACAGGCTAGAATGAATTGGAGCTCTACAGAAAGCAGAGAGAGGCTTGAGTTTTTTCTATTGTCACCAGAAAAGCAAGATTATCTTAGAATTCCAAATATGTCCAATCTTTATTTTTAGTTAATATGTTAATCCGCTTAACAAAATCTCCCTCTCTTGCAATGCCCCTCTGCTTTCCTGTTTGTGGGAGAGAAAATGATCTTGATTATGAAAGAATCCACTCAGGCCTTGTTTCTGGTCATTTTTCCAGAAACCCAGAAACTTTTCTGTGTCAGTCAGGCAATGTACTTGCACTGTGATTTTCCAAGCCGGGTGACGTTCCTGCACAATGTAAGTGAACGGGTGGGAGCTCTGAGTGTGTGCCCACATGCGCTCTCTGCTCTGGGCCCTTTGCAGAGGGTCCAGAAATGCCATGGTGAGCTCTGTGTTCCTTCTCTCTCCACGCACAGTCAGTATTTTTACCCCATAGGGGCCCCAGATAACTGTCTAGCCTCAGCCAAGCCCTTTTCTGGGGTCAGTGTGCATCTACTCATGATTACAATTTGCCTGGCTGCTGGGAACATGGGTGCTCACATCAGATATGCCTTGTGGGATTCTCTGATAGTGGCAAGTACAACGAGCCGCATTTTTGCTTTGATCAACGACTCTCATCAGGAACAAACTGATGAATGATAGCTTTTGGAAAGAGATTTTGTAGCAGGTCAGGAAAATGCAAGACAGCCTGTAAAACACTGGACCACAGGGTTTCAGAGACAAAGGAAGTGTTTGGACAGCAGACTGCAAGCAGGGAGAGCCAGAGATGAGGCTGGGACCTGCAAAACAAGCTGGTCACCCAGCAGCAGAAAGATTGTTCTCCTCAGAGTTCACTCCTCAGAGTTCATTAACACTGTTAGTCACCAAGAAAATATTGGAAAATGTAAACTGTGGGTGAACTTCTCATGGACTGGAAAGCTAAGCTGACTCCCAGAGCAGCCCCTCTGAACGGGAGATGGGAACAGTATACAACGGCTCTGAAGTCAGCAGCCCATGTTCATTGACATGACCCAAGTTTCTGTGTCCTCGGGCAGAGTCAGGGGGTTGGAGTTGACTGTCCCTAACCAGCACTGCCGTGTTTTCCTTTGCATCATCACAGAACAGTGTGGCTGGCCACGTGTTGTGACTCATCCTAGGAGTGTCCATACTCATTCTCCTAGAAACCTTGCATCAAGAGAAGCTGTGAGAAGCACAAGCCATGGAAGATCACAGCCTCCAAAGGCACAGAGGAAGTGACCAGTCTTATGATAATAGTTTAAATCTCAGGTTTGTGAGGTTTGAAGTGAGATTTGGTGAGCCTCACAATGGCAGTAGGCTCACCAGCCCTGTTGCTTGCTCCCATGGTGGACTCTTCTGTAGATGGATATGGATATTACAGCTATTTTCTCATTTCCAAAATGTGTGTACGCCTCACAGCAAGGCTGGTACAGAGTCTGCTCTTCATCAGGGTGCCAGGTGACATGCCATGACTCAAACCTTGTAAACAAGGGGAGCTGGGCAGCCACACCCCCCGGTAGATTTTTCCTGTTACATTCGATCACATAATATTCCAAAATCTTGCAGGCTGTGCAACAATACTGTGCATTCCCAACTGCTTTAGAGAGTTCTACACTACAAATCAGGAGAGCCTTGGAACTTCCACAGCCCCAGGGGCTGCAAAAATGATGAAAGCTGGCCGTGTCTGCTGAACATGACAGGACTGATTTCCTTCGTGCACCACAAGAGGTTCACTTGCATTTTCCTGCAGGGAAATATGCTCCCAGAAAGTGTCTGGGGGAATGCAACTTGTCTCCAAAGGATGGGGCTGCATTTAAAGAGATCTGGGTGACGCTGCACTCCACAAGGGCATGGCACAGCCTGTTGCATCCTGACTGATTTCCTTCGTGTGCCGGTGAACCCACCTGGGCTGGGATGGCCTGCCAGTGCCTTTTGGTAGGAGATTCCACAAGCAGACCTTTCTATTCCACAGAAACCTGGAGGGTTTTCTACTGTTCTCTGAGTTCATGGGAAAGTGTCATACCTTTTTTTTATATAAATAAATTTTCTTGTTTCTGATTTTGATGATGTCAGTCCAGAAGTTTGAATCTCTGCCTGGCTCCTGCAGTCCCCATTAGCTTTGCTTTGGCAATAGCTGTACATTTGCTTTAACAAAAACAGACGACTCTTGCTGTGGCACTTCCTAGTGTTTTGGAACAAAAAGGTGCTTTTACAAGCACTTTGCAATACCGAAGTCCTGCACCTGCCAAGGGAGCTAGAAGGGAGCTGAGCAGGCAGCTGGCTGGGCAGGCAGGCAGAACCAGAAGCAGAAATGGTGCACTTCCATTTAATAGTTCAATTATTATATTATATTGTATATAATATGTATTATATTATTGTATTTCAATTATAATATTATATTATTATATTCAATTATTTTCTAGAGAAATCAGTTTCCACATACCATGTTTTCATCAGAAGGAGAGAAACATTTATCTAGAAAACCTTTAACTGTCTGTGGTGGCAGGGATGGTGCCACTATCTGGGCCATAGGAGAACCATAGGAAATCTTTCCCTTGTCCTGAATCAGCTCTGAAAGAAGCTCTTTCATCAGGAGACCTTGCAGCTCCATTCAGAGTCATTAAAATGCCTCTTCTGGATGTACTACATGTTTCACCATTGGTAGTGGTTTGGCCTGAACTTTTAAAATTATGTGTCTGGTATTTCTGTTGACTAAGAATGGAAGAAGAAAAGAGCTTTTCATTTCCTCTGCTCACAATGCCTTCCACAATTTTTTATTCATCTTGATAACCTCAGCCATTCTCTGCTACCAGTTTAAAAGAGCTGGGCAAGTCTGGTTGAAAGCACACTTTTTCCACACAAACAAAGGGCTCCACCACATCCTTGTGGTGACAAGAATATTCAGACTGGGGATACAGCAAGAGCTGGGAGCCCATTCTTTTAATTAAAAAGAGAGTTATTTCATTTATTTGTATTCCTTTAAAAATGCCTGCTGAGGTGACACAGGCACAAAGCAGACTCAGCCTACACAGCCCTGAATGACAAGCCCCCGTGTGGGATAGACAGTGAAAACTTCCTGCCCAGTGAAACCCAGATCATTTGACAGAAGCACCTCCAGAAAGAAAACTGAATGTTGTGCCAGACAGGAAAACCGAGGTATGTGATTTATCTCTGTCTGGCCTGCCTCTCCAGTGCTCTTACCCCACCTTTATTCTTCCTTGTATGCTTTCTGTCTTAGACTTGTAAGCTCAAGGTGTTGAGGGAGGAGAAGGCTGGCTGAACTTTCATTTCCTGCAAGGGTTTCCTGTATGATGTAAGAACGAGAGTGGGAGCAGCAAACAGCTCCTCAAGCTTTAACTGTGTCAGGATGTTTGAGATTGTCTGAGGCAAACAGTACTCAGAGGCTCGAAGCAAAGGTTTTCTCCACTGGTAAGTTTAATCATTAGGGGATTATTTTAAAAAAAGTTTTCCTTCTCCTCAGCTCTCATTGGAATTTTAAGGTTAAGAAGGGGCCCAACAAGCTGAAAGGAAATGTCCCCTCTCTTCAAGTTAATTATTGGAAGTGGCCAGATGTCATTTGTTTGTGACTAGAAAAGGGAAGTTATATTACAGAATGTGACACTTCAAACCCCATGGTAAAAACAAAAGCAAAAATGGAAAAGCATTCAGCTGCTCTCATTTATGTTTGTGATCCAAAGCCTGGGGCCCTTTGACATGGAGATAAGGACTCAATTTTATCACTCTTATGTACACTCTGAGTGTTGTCTGTCCTGTATGCTTGACTGGGAGTGTACAAGATTAATCCAGAGTCATCTGGACTGAAGGGTAGCACTCCAGTGGAGAACATGGACTACATGAGCTGGCTTCAAGTAATATAACATTAAGGTTTTCTCTTTCCCAGTCCCAGATGGAATACCCACTTGTACTTGGACTCAGACCTGTGAGTTGTTGCTTTGTGTGGGATATGAGATCTGCTAAGAAAAGTATTGTAAAGTTCTTCAGCAATGAACTAATTATTCTGGCACTTGATTCTAAGCAATAATGAGAGTGGAGGAGGTAGAAACACCCTAGCTTGTAGCTATCCTGCTAACTTTGATGAGGAGACACCAGGCAAAACATTTGTTACCATCCATTCCTGGATTCATGTGAGCATTAAGGATCTTCTACCCCTGACAAAGAATGAGATAGTTTATACTACCCTGTAGCACTTACACCAGCAAAGCTTGAACATGCCCGCTTGAAATAGCTTAGGCTGTATTTGTGTTTCAAGGAACATGAAAGAGATAAACTCACTAGTGAATTCATGGGTTACTGGGGAAATTATACAGATGGCATGACATCAGATTCAGGTTCACTACACCCAAACAGTTGTTATGAACTTCTCCAGTGAAAGAATATTCTGCAATAAAAGACACGTTCACACTACAAGGATGATGCACCCCACCTTCTCCATAAGCCTGCACAACAGCTGGACAATTTCTATGCCGTGAATAGCCAAAGAATATGAACAAGAGCTAAGACCAGGAATTCCTATCCCATAGACCTCCAGCCATGAGCAGAATGTTCCAGCCATATCACTAAGTGCTGGACATGCCCTGAAAAACATATAAAAATCTCTGTGCTGTCGCTCAGGTTGTCTGCAATATGCTCTTTAGGCAGATCTCTTCTACCAGCCAGGAATTACTACCCTTGAGTAACTACATCTTGGATCTATGAGATATTCAATTGAAAAGCAGTTTAAAAGCACTAAAGTTTTTTTGAGAAATACAAATAAACAAGGAAAAAATAAAGCAATAGTTTGAAACCAAGAAATGTTCCCATAAAAACAAAACGTCTTTATGTTGGTCAGTTGTTTCTGGAGTTCCTGGCATATTTCTCGCTAACGCTAAGTAAAAGTCTCCCAGAACTTTCCCTGCCGGTGTAAGGAGATGGCACAAGCCATGGGTTAAATCCATAGGTAGAATGAATCTACATGTCCCATGCTTTGGTGGCCAAGAAAACTCAGGAATATGGATGTACCTAGAACATGCCTCTATGTCTCAACGTTGTCAGAATTTGAGATACTAGCATAGATACAGTTACTGGGACAGAAAAAGTGAAAATATTTCTGGTCATCCACTCCTACTTCATTAGTCATACCACCAGCATGTTTTGGAAGACTACAGGAGGCATACCAGGAGACTACTGGAGACAAACTTCACACTTTTCTGGGGGAAAAAAAGCAACAAGTAAGGTCAAAGAACATGCCCAAGTACTCAACAGAGAAAGTAGCTTGTCTTGCATGGGTAAATTTTACTATGAACCTGAGGGTCCCCAGATGTGCTTTTTCAGGTGCCATCACAGAGAAGCTGCTAGCTGTGTTCCTGACCATGTGGAGGCAGAAGCATTCACTTTGTATTTGTATATCACTTGAAGATATTTGGGTTTTGAATACTGCTAGTGACACCTGTGCCACAGGAGGAGAAGACCGCTCCTCCTGCAGTTTGACTCCCTGTAAAGAAAACTACCTGAAGAAGAAAGGATCACAGAGAAAGCCCCCTAAGGGCTATCTTTCTGGTCATACTGTTATCAAGAAATCTTGTCAGGAGATCCTATGAGGATATCTGTAAAATCATCCTGGGTAACAAGATGAGAAAGGATTTATAAGCCATTGACAAAGTCATGGCCATACATCAGTATTTGCAAAGTGAATAATGAGGTGTCCTTTCAGAAGGAATCAATTGCTGGTTCTCAATGACATGTGCAAAAGAGAGGTGAAGGAACTGGGTGCTCGTCTCAGAATCAGCTGAAAATGCTACTTGGACTAAAGGAATAAGACACACTCCTTACCATATCTATCCATGATTTTCCAGACACTGCAGTGGGGATGAAGAGCACAAAGAGCTGCGCGAACTGATTTACCTGTGTAATCAGTACTTACCTACTCACAGAAATCAGAGGTCTATGGCTAGTCAATATGAATGCCAACTACACTGCTTTTCATTAGACTTAAACTAGGGTGGAATCATGCAAAACCTCTGGAACAACACACCACCTGTTAGTTACACTGAGGACTGCTACAGTCTCTGTGAGATACAACTATTGGCTCAGTCTTGTGTGTGTCAGCATTATCCAACCCAGCTGGTTGAAATATTCTGGATTGCTTCACAGATCTGGTACAGATAGCCTGTCTCTGAGTCAGGGAACTGCCAGGTCACAGTGAAAACATGCTTTTCCTCTGTGCTGTCTTTCTTCACTAGTAATAGCCTAATTTCCTTGGAATTTGACATATACAGATTATGAGTGATTTTGTACATTTTAATCTGATCAGTTGCTCACAGTAACTGATCATTCCTCACAAGTGAAGAAATGAAGGTATTTCAAAAGGGAAGTCAAATTCTTAAGTCCTCCCTTTAGGTTTCACAAGGTATAAGAACTAAACTCTTGCCTTAAATGTGCAATCACAAAACAAATATGAGTGGTGACCCTGACACAAATCAGAGCAGAATTGATTTAGCCTGAGCATTTGAAAGAGTTTGTGGGGTTTTTCCATTTGCCATGCAGCCTAAGGTCAGACTGCCCCAGCTGCAGATAATGCAGAACTCTATTCTAAATGAGGGGTAAGGTCTCAATAAAGTAATTTGGCTTATTTTTCTATAATAACAGTACCAAACAAGTGGCTGACACAGGACTCCACAGGGCATCATGCAGCAGGCAATCTGCAGGACCAGGTCCAATTGCAGTCCAGAGTTCAATGCCCCTTCCAAGTGTGATTTGTGCCTAGATGGAGAAAATCTTTAATATGGTGTGTGGAGCAGTCATCTGTCTTAGCTATCCAGGACAAAGCTGAAATGAAGTGAGTGAGAAGAAGCCATTTCAACTGAAAAGAGGATCTCAGACATTTGTGTTCCTGGCATATTCCTATAGTCAGGGGGGCTTTCCAGCACAAATTAACAATGGACTAATTTATATGTGCTCAGTGAATTTGGGCTCAGAGACTGAGCTCAGCCAGAGGATTCCAAGAACATTCCTTTCAGAACAATATTTGCCCTGGAACGGGATGCTTTCTGTCCAGAAATACACCAGATGAAGAAGCAGCTGCTAGAAAGGAGGCAGAAAGCTGGCTTCCATGAGCCCTGTACATACTGCTCTGTGCTAATATCCATGAGGAAAGGGGGATTCTAATCTGACTGATGGGTTTAGTAAACAGTAAGGACACATAATGAGTTTCTGCTGCAAAGTAAGAAAGACTGACATAAGATGGGTAAAATGCCAACCAGGGGGAAAAACACAGTGATGCAAAGGAGTGCTCTGAGTACAAGGCTGGACATGGCAGAAGCAGCATCATTTGTGTCTTCTCTCATACTACGTGAAAATGGAAATGAGGGCCAAGTCTATCAGTGAAGAGCATTTGAGATTAAATCACAGAAGATAGGAAAGGCATATGTCTGTGATGATCCAGGTCAAACATAAGTAATGGTAAGATTATAGAACAGAAGGTCCAAACCTGGAGCAGCCTGTAGCTCATCTAACAGAACGAGTGATGAGGGAGTGTGGGCTCATCCACGCAGCAGTTTTGAAAATGGGACAAAGTGGCATCGTAGTGCAGTCAGTGCTTGGCTATTTGTGTAACAGGGCTGTGGGAGAGGAGCAGCACAAAGTGGATGCAGAGGGACTCCTGCAGTGATGCTTTGGTGGGTGCACAGAGCCAGCCAAACTCCTCTGTTGGTGCAACTGCATCCTTTGGGCCAGAGCTCACTCAAGCCTCTGTGCAGGGGTCTCCATGCTGTCATCTCCCTCAGCCTGGGGACACTTGGCCTAGCCCAGAAGGCAGCCAGCTCAGGCTCAGCAGGATGTATCTCTTCAGGTTCCTTATTACCCAAAACCAGCTAAGCCATTTTCCAGGCCAGGCTGACATCCATGCTGGCCTCCTGCTGTTACTACTTTGCAATTGTCCATCAAAGATGGAGAAGACCTGAGTGAAGAAGTTCTTATTACAGCTTGATTATGAGTAATGGCAACTGAATATATGTTCATGTCCTAAAAGATGACTGCATGAGAATTAAGCTGATTATTGCTTGGGTATCTCTACATGCCATCTGTAAAGTCAGTTGGGATTTAGAGCATGTTTAATGTCTTAAACAGCACACAGCTACTGAGTTCAAGATATTGAGGCATCAGCCATAAATACACATATACCTGAGGAAGCTGTGGTGGGGCTTGACAAGGGTGTACTCTGATTAACTTAAATATGTGTCATGTAGCTGCCAATCACAGCTGAGTCAGGCAGGTCCTGACTGCTGGAAGTGGCAGTTCAGGCTTGGCATGTCCCCTTTTCTAAAGTATAATGCAAGCTGCTTCATTGGGTTGTGGATTAGTCTTGAAGACTTCCATTACCTCTAGGTTTTAGAGATAGGTTCTAGAGCTCTATGAGTCCTTATTCTCCTTACCACAGCTACAGTACATCAAACCATTATGTTAAACATTTGTGATGATAATCAGTTCATGAGAAACTGCTTCTAGTATTTGAACTTGTCATTCTCTGATTATAAAATCACTTAGAGACAGTGATACCCAGGAAGAAATTATTGTTTCATAATGGCTAGAACATGAAAAGGTACAAGATGAGTTTGCTTAGATAATTTCCATATAAACATTCAGACAAGAAAAGGCTGGGGAAACATGAGCCATGATGATGAATTACATGTACGCTTTATAATGCAAAATGTGTTGCCTCTTTGGCTTAAAAAGCTGAGTGCAGCGTTGAGAAACACTGAAGTTCAGTTTGTTCATTCTGAATGAGGTGGGGCTCCAACTTCCCTGAAGTATTTTGGATATCCCTACCTTTTCTTTTCATTATCTTCAGTGCAGCACGTCTGTGGACTAGAAACCCTTCCTAACACAGCCTTTCTTGCCTGTAGCTTAACTGAAGAGATTTGACCATGCTGCTGAGCATGTGCTACCCAGGCTGGTTCAAAAAGCCAAGACACTGCTAAATTCTGACACTGTCAAACAAGACGTTGAATTTTCTTCAGTGGTCTTGAATCTCTGCGATTACATCTTTAACACATCAATAACTTAGCCTCTGGTTAGCAAGGATTGCTGAAGCATGACTAATCAGCAGATGAAAGTGTCTTTGTGGGGATTAGCTTTAATGAAAAGAAAAGGGATAGTTATTTTGGTAGTTTGAAATCTTCCATAAATCAAAGCGAATACTGACAAAGCAGGTTCATACGGTAAGAATGAAGCTATTGTGAATAAAATTAAGGGAACAGCTACTTTTATATAAATCACAGGCCAGGACAGCATTTGTAAGAGAGTTCATGGGAACAAGATCATTTAACTTCTTCAGGTGTAAATAAGTGATATTTAGCTAATGTTAAAGCATCCTTAAAGAAAAACAGATGGATGAGGGTACTTAGTAGGGAGTTTCTTTTTCAGTTTTAATTTTCTTTTATTTGCGTGCAAATAATACCCAGCTAGTTTATCTTGACCACTTAATTCTGTGCAGGGACAAACATCCAACATATAACTGGGTATTTACCACTGCCAGAGAGGAAGACATAGCAAGAGAAACTTTAGTCTTGATCCCTCATAGCAGCTTTTTCTGCCTGGTGTAAATGAGAAAGTTTCTTCATCTTCTATAATGTGGCTTGGAGGAGCTCACAGGCACCATGGGGATAGTGGCAAATAGAAAGAAATGCAAACTCCACACCTTCTGGGGAGTATTCATGTTCAGCTCCTGAACTTTAGACCTCCTATATAGTCCTGTGTGGTTAATGTGCTGTATAAATAATCACCTCTTGAGCTCCTCCAGGCAGTGACTCAGAGCACCCACGCTGAAAGCTTAACCCTCTCCGATGACTGTAGGGGAAGGCTGGAGTTAGACTGTACATGTTGAGGTACCTTACAGCTCCCTTCCCTTTGTGTTCCTCTCTTGGTTTATGCCATGCCTTCTCCATTGCTTTACTGTGATTTTTACATTTATCACAGATAAATTATCGCAGATGTGTGACTGAACCCCTAACTCACAATGTCCCAGTGGATTTCTCTGCCTCTGAGCTAACGGAACATCCCTTCCTCTAGCTAGCCTGAGGCAAATGGAAAAACCCATCTGATCCAGGTTCTCTTGCTTTCACCTGGGCTTTTGTACTGCTGTCATGTGCACTGTTTGGAAAAAAAAAAAAAAAAGCTAATAAAACATTTGGTCTGCATGCTGCATACACTGATATAAATGGCTCACTGGAAATCACAAATGCTGGCTCGACTCTCTTAAGAAATGTGGCGTTAAAGGTAAGGCTCTATGTAGAAATATTGGCTTAAAGTACTGCTCAGTTACTCTTTTGGAGTGCTTCCCATACTCTGGAATCTTTCATTTGGGTGCTTTTTGTTGGTTTTTTTTTTTCTTTTATGCTGTCTTTTTCTTGTGCTCTTACAGTACAAGCTTTCAGGAGACTCCTGATTGAGTGACAGAGCTCTGCTGAAGAGTTCGTGAACCAGGGCCTTACTCTAAGCTATTTAGAGCTCAGCTTGTTTTTATACTTTTAGACAATTTCCACATAGCTGCGGCTAATGATTATACATTTAATATGCATCTCTTTTCTGGCCAGTGCCAATTTTTCTTTCTCACAATACAAACATGCTCTGTATTCAGAGTGGAAATATGTGCACACTCGTGTGTGTGTGTGTGTGTGTGTGTGTGTGTGTGTGTGTGTGTGTGTGTGTTGTGCGGGGGGGTTTCTAAAATCATAGTTTGGTTATTTCAAGTTTTCTAGGGAAATTAAAGCAAATCACTGCGTGGTTAAACAGTGACAAGAGTAGAATTAAAAAATAGTTTTCATGACAGAATTTACCATACTGCCTGTTATGATTACTCTTCTGTTGAGTAGTTTTAGGGTCATGGGGAAAAAAAAATAAAAACCCCAGACCAACAAAAAACTCTGCAATTCATGATGTTTACATGATTCATAATTTATAATGGGAAGGAAAAGGAACGTTATGTGAAAAAATGCTATGCACATTTTTGCACAACATTCTACTGGTATATGAATCATGCTTGTCTTGGTTAACTCAAGGGAAATAATCCCAGTAATGTATGTAAGGCAGTCATGCCCACATGTCTGGGGTTTTTTATATCCAGATTTCAGTGGAAAGAGAGATACTTTTTAAACAGATGGCAAACAAGCCCCTTTCCCCCCAACTACTTAGCAAATTTAATAACATAGCTAATTATAGGACTCTGTATGTTAATCCATTCATGTGCTTGCTTCATATATTTAATGTCACAAGTCAAAGAGATCTATGGAATTGCTGGGCAATGGCAGCTAAATTACATCCAGACCATATTCCCTCTTTAGGCATACTTTTGAGACTGCATCTCTTGGGATTTCTGTTGGCAATTCAGTACAAAATATAAAATTCTATAGCTGCAGTCTGGAAGTGATGTTAGGAGAAGCAGAAATGCACTCAGAGGCTTTATATGCCCGGTCTAAGGTGATGCCCCATGTCACATTTATTCTCAAGGGTCAGAAGAAAGAAGGTGAGGTCAGTTGTTCCTGGTGAATTTCCCCTTTGGCTGCTGGCTGTGTCTTGGGGCTGAGATGCTCCTAGGGCTGGTGGCAGGACCACCACAGCCACCCTATGAGTTTGAAGAACCATTCCCTTCCTCACTCAGAGCTAGTGCATCTTCTTTAATCTATCTGGACCCTCCACTCCACTATGGAGGACCTGGTCACAACTAATGGAACACTAGACCAGGCCACCATCGATTCCAGCACCTGCTAGTGAGGGGCAGAAAATACCAGGAACCACCTCCGTGTCTGTGGAGCATCAGCCCCATCTTTGAGTGCAAGCTGGAGAGAGCTGCTTGGCAGTGCATCTCGTGCTATTCTGCATGGGTTACAGCTAAAGCATGCGTGACACCACTCGTGCTTTGAAAACGTGCCTTTGTGAGGGGGGAGGCGTGCCGATCACCTCAGGGGACAATGGCTCACTTCGCTGTGACTGACAGCCTGGAGTACCTCGTACCAATAAAAGCCTGATCTCAAGTGTGCGAGTAAATATATATGGGGTTCTTACCTCAAAAGCTGTCTGTACAGTAAGGAAAGTGCGCTCAGAGCCAGACCATCTCCTGGCTAGTTTTGCATTTGTCATATGAAAAAGATTTTTCATCCAGGAAGGTCTGGCTGTTTATATCACGGGTTCTTTTTATGTAGAATTCAAAGCATATTACTAAGAATGTATAAAAATTTAGGTTAAAAAATGTGAAACTTGTAAGAGAAAACATTAATACTGCTTGGAACAGGTTAAATACCAAAAAGGACAGACAAAATTAAGAGTATCTGAGTTCCATAATCTATGGATCTGCCTACACATATCTGTTTGCTTCAAGTGCCCTTTGTGATCTGTCAGAATTATTTAAAAACTTTAAAAAATGTATGGAAATGAATTTAGTCACGTATCACAGACTAACTCAGGAAAGAGAAGAGTCTCACAAATCACAGAGGGATTAAGGTGGGGGGGTGGGGATTCAGAAAAGTGAGGGTTGGTGACGTCTGTTTCTGTGCAAGTGCCATCCTCACCCTCCAAGTGTAGGGGCGAGGTGTCTCTCAGTTCATTTAACCATTGTGACACCCATTTGGTTCCCACAAAATGCAGAATATTCAAAATATTCATGCTGCAGAAAGTGACTGAAAGCTAATCTCCCGATTTAATTGCCCTGTTAATTCCCATTATTTTGTTCGTTTAATAATTTTTTTTCTCCCAGATTTTAACTCTTGGAGCTGTCAGAAAAGCAAAACTGCAGTGAATTTACAGGTTCCTACACTACCCCTCAGAAATGCAGGGTTTTTCCCCAGTCACTTGGTCTGTCCCTAAAACTCTTGGTAGGGTGGAGGTGCTGATGTTCACCCTGTTTCTGCTGCAGGTTTGTGCCTGAAGATCAATAATCTCATACCTCTGTGCAAAAGTCTTCACCTGAAAAAGCCTTCCAGGAAAGATTTCCACTGAGACCAGCCCAGCCTTCTCTGCTACTGCTGCCTTTCTCTGGAGCCACATCTCGACCTGTGCTTTCACTTGGAAGGCAGCATTCCTTCAATATTTATCTGAAGTGCCTTGAAATCTTAGAACAACCCTATGTCCTATATTCTCCCCAAAGTCTGTTGGTTCCTTTTAAAAAATAGAGCATGCCCTGTTTCCCTGGGCAGAGGGCCTACTGCTTGTCATCCTTGATGTCTTTCTTACTACTTGTTTCAGCTGGTTGTTTTCTCGGTATTTAAGGGCTTTGTTGTATTCCACACTTTCAATTAAGGAGGAAAAATGCTCTCTGTGTTGTAAGAGTGAAACTGGCAGTTGTATACTTTGGTTTGTAGCATAAACAGTTGCACAAGGATTCATTGGCAACCTTCCCTTCTCTAAGGAGGCTATCAGCTAAATGTCACAGATGTGCCTGGGACTTGCCAAGAGCTGGAAATGTACTGGGAAACTTCTGAAAATGCCCTCAATTAAAGAAAATTAAAATATCTCAAGGATGCAATGGACACATGTTAGCTGCAGCAGGGGATGGAGACTCTCTGAGAGTATGGTCAGCATCTCTTCCTGTGCATCCCTCCTTACCTCTGGAGTCCTCTTTCTCACATCCCAGGCTCTGTCTCTCCCTCTGCTCAAAGCCAGTCTTCTTCCTCAGCAGCTCATTTCTTCCGTGTGGCCTATAAAACTGAGCTTTTCCTCCTCGGCAACAGGATCACAAATAACAGAAAACATTAAAAATGCCCTGGCCCCTTGACACCTTCGTTATAACTAAAGCAACAGCATGATCTTGTTGCTGGAATGCTTGCCCTCCCTTCCCTCATCACCCATCATCACTTCACGGTTTAACTACAGCCTAATCCTGCAAACACTTCCTACCCAGCAGAGCACTTACCAGCGCCTAAGTAGCCCGCTGACATCGGTGGATTATTCCAGGTAGGACGTCCTAGGAAAGCTAAAGAAGTGTTTGTACCACTGGGCCATTTGGTTTGCAAGCTCTTGGGGGATATTTCCTTTTGTCTATAAAGAGGCCTGCACACGCACAGCGCTGTATAAATAATTAATAATAGCAGAACTCACATTGAACTAGCACATAAGGGAATTTGTACCCCGGCTTCTCTGGCTGCTAGGAGGAAAATCACAGAATTATGGAGTTTACAGAAAGCCTCCTGATAGCATATCTGAGCTTGTGGTGTTCCCCTTATTTTGAGAAAGTGTTATCTCTTCCTCTGCACCAGAGGAAACATTGAAGGACCTTCACCTGGCAAGAAATGTGCAGGAAACATATTTTAAGTTAATCCAAAATCTGATTAATATCTCCCAAAGGTAAATTAAAGCTCTTATCACCCTGTCTAACCTTTAATTGCACAACTCAGGAGGTCTGTGTTTTATCAAACTATCGACTCTTTTTGTTTTAAGATTTCTTTGGCTTTCAGCAATGTTGCACAAATTATTCCTTGGTGAAGGCCTTAAGCAATAAAATAAGCTGCTAATTTTATTTCCAATGGACTCACCCTTTTTGTTTTCAAATTTTGTTGAACTCTTTTCTCTCTGAAATATGATGGAATGACTTTGAATGGATCCAAATTATCAAACAAAAATAAAAGATTAAACCAGGAAAAGCAAATATAGAAGTAAAAACAGAGTTGAGAAGGCACAGAAACTTGAAACTCTATGTGACATTACAATACAGCTTCTGCATTAAGGAGAAAAGCAAAATACTCTCCTTATTAATATGAGGAAAACCAATGGAAGCTCTTTGTTGGAACGCAGATTCTTCCAGACTGAATCCATGAAAATGAGCCTTACTGTAAAGGCCCTATGTCCTGGTGATACATTTCTCAGGTTTACATCATCTGTTGCTCAGAGAGGAGTTTATCACTCAAGTGCAGTAGTCATGGAGGAAGATAGTTTCCTCCTCAGGAAGAAGACATTTCCTTATGGAGAGGGTGATATACCTACCTCACATTCAGCTGCTCTGCTTTTGCAAAGCAGACTGTAAGTTCAGTCTGGTAAAGAACTGCACCGGGTAAGATTACTATGATTTTTTGTTGCATTGGCAATGTCTTTTAATAGCAGGTAGAATATAACTTTCCACCTTCAAAGAATGCTTTAGCCACTGAAACATGGAATTCATTTGGCTTCGTTGCATTTCCATGGAAAACATTCAATTTTTTACAGAATAATTTAATATTCAGTGGTTCAGAACAAATGTGTGTAGTTTGAATCCATTCACACACATAGAAACACACAAGTGTATACATAACATTTAAGTACAGTGTTTATATATAATGACTGNTTATAGATCTTGCAAAACTGACATTTTGTCTTGATTCTTCAATGGAAAAAAATATGAAGGGTTTCTGTTTGTAGAAACAAAAGGGGTTTTGGTTAACCAAAATATAAAAGAAAATAGAAAATAAATTTTAAAAATCCTGAAAACTATTAAGTCCCTGACTTCTCACAAACTGTTCACAAAAAATGTTTTCACAATATTTTTGAAATATGTGTGGAAACTTTTTCTTCAGCTTTTGTGCAAACAAGTAGTTAGGAGTACAACTGATACTACGGGAGGGACAGAAATCCTTAAGGCACAGAAGTCTTACACTTACCCTCTGGGTGCCTGCAAAATGTGCTGCAAAATTCTGTACATAAGGTTGTGAAGGCCTTGACAATGTCCTTCCTCCTTAACAAGGAGCTTACTTTTGTAAATATTCACAACAGGCTGATAGATCTGCTGGTATCTCAGCAGCAGTTTCCAAATGACTCCAAAGGTGATATTCAAGATAATTGTGACCAGTTGGGTTCACATTTTCCGAAGACATCAGAAAAATCTCATCCTTTCTGGTATATTTTAGGTAAGTCACTGCTATTAACATTCTGGCCCTGGGTTGTTTTGTCTATGAGTTAGAAGAAACATTGAAATAGTAGCAACATATTTCTCAGTGCAGTCTTGATCACATGCAACAAGTATTTCACAATAATAACAGCAGTTATCTTGAAGTGAGCTGCATAAATTGACTGCCCAGCCTTGGGCTGGGTGACTTTTCCTTTGCAACGAACTGTTGCATTTCTGTGCTCATTTAATTGTTTACTCCTACCCTGTATTGTACAAGGGAGCTATAGTCTCTGCTTGCCAGATATTTAACTACAGTATTTCTAGTGCATCTTGTAAACAGTTCCCAATTTTACAAATTATCAGGAGGATTGAACTTTCATTCACTAATAACCCCAGGAAAATGACAGCTGGTGCCTTGGTTAATAAAGCTGTGTGTAAGAGCTGGTTAAAAGTATAGTTACTGTGCTTCTTTCTTGACAAGAAAAATGTTCTGCACCTTTTTTACTTCATATTTTGTTTCAATATAGGAGGAGGTCAAGTTTGGTTTGCATTTAATTGTCATTTTATAAAAATTGAAGGCAAGAAAGTTCAGTTGAAATAGTTGGGTTACCAGACATATGTCACATTTTGATTTTATTTTTCCCTATCCTAGTTAAACATGTCTTCTTTGTTTTGAACCACATGTGAAGACCTCCTATCTTTAAATGTAAATAAATTTTAAAAATTCTAATCTATTTCCAGCCAGTTCAAATACAATTAATTTGGGGTGGGCTGAGGGGTGGAAGCAGGCCATTTTAAAATAGGGAAATAGATAACATTGGCTTTACTATTATTGTCCTTAAATATTTTTAACAGTTACCAGTGGTTTAGAAAAAAGGAAATCTAGGCTGCACATATGATCACAAACAAAAGTACATAGGAGGATTTTACAATTTGTTTTAATGCACAAATATATTTAATATATCATAGTGAGAAGCATAAACTGGTTTATCCAGGGTAATTTTCTTCTCATTTATTATGTGTTGTTGGATAAACTTCATAGTTACTGAGGCTCTCCTAGATCCTGGTTATCAAAAATGAAGGAAAATTTGGGCCTTAAATAAGTTATATCTTTGTGTTAGCAACCACTTTGTTTAGCTTTCCTTCTTCTCATAAATCAATTATTGAGGTATACTTAATTAGGAACATACTAGAAACATTTTCATCGTTGTTTTTAAAATTTCCTTTGTACTGAAGTGCTACAGAGTTAAAACACCAAGCACAAAAGTGCACAGCCAACCATGACTAACGGCATAAAGCAAATAACAAGCTGCACGATCAAAAACAAAAGTCAGTGCTGCTCATGTGGAATAATAGAAATCATACCACCAAAACACTTCGTACATGTCTCATCTCCTGATGTACACACTTGCTCAGCTCATATCACGCCTCAGGAATGCAGTTGCAGACAGCAAGGAGAGGTAAATGCCCGGAGGGGAAGCAGCATTTCCCTGTGCCTCATCTTGACGGTACCTCACGCCTTCGGCTCGGCGATTGTGGGCCGTGAGGAGGGAAGGGCAGAGGAGGGAAGCTGTTACTCAGGACATGCTTCTCTCCTTGCAGCTCTTCTGGAGGTGTCCTTGGGGAGCTGTGCCAAATAGACGCGTTGAACACTATTGCCCAGGGCAGATAACTTGCCATGTTTAAGCCAGAAGGCTGATGGAAGATAGCCATTCTCCATTCTCACTGGTCACAGAACCACGTTCCCCCAGAGCACACAAAAACATCATTCCATGTTGTATTCAGGGCTCTGGCACAGTCCCTGTCTTTACTATTACACCTCCCACCCTCTGCTCAGTTTTCTCAGGAGCTGCAAAGGCCATTCTTATTTTGGGCAAAGAAAAGAATAAATACTTGTTTATAGGATGCAACTGAGAGTGGGGCATGCTGGATTTGACTGGGAGAGGATATAAAGATTTTACCAAGCATATTTTTTTTACTTAGTGTTTCGAAACAAGCAAACAAAGATCCGGCCCTCTGCCTATTAACTGGAAAACAAATACAACTTAAAATTTTTGCTCAACTCTCACTGCAGGAAATGGGAAACCATCTCTTCTTTCATGGGGAATTGGAGCAGGCCAGAAAGATGAGAGCAATAACAAGCAGCCACCCACCAATAAAACGCATGTAGTAAAGCACTGTCAGAGAGATCAAGGGCTTTGCATACACTTTAGGAAGGATTAGATTTCATTGTCACTTCAGGCCAAGGAGGAGGAGATTCCATATTCCTGCAGTCATTCATCCCAGCTATTCCCCTACTCCTAAGGTTCCTCTCTACTCTTATTCAAAACCCTTTAAAAATGCTGCTGATAAGTACTAAATATTTTAAATCCTATGACTATGGCTTCCATCAGAGGAAATTAAATGCCAGCTTAATTATCTCTTGAATTCAACGAGGACTCTAGCTGAAGGGTAAATTCAGCTCCACTGTGAATGGAAGGGGAATGCTGGGATGGCTGGGAACAGAAATCTGCGCCCTGTTCCGCAGCTCTATGGCCCCGATGCTGCTGTGGTTTGTATTTGCCAGCAGCAGCAGCAGCACATCTGTCCCTTTGGGGACCGGTGCTACATGTGTCAGTGCGAGAACAGGAGCTGCCAGAGTGTGCTGAGCTGTTGACAGCTTCAGTTGTATCAGGACTGAAGATGATAACTCAGATACAGGATTAACCGTGTGTATTCCCATCCTCTGAGCTGTGTCAGATACCCCATTCTGTCATTGATGAGCCTTTCCCCGGGCAGGTTCTTACTTTGCTGACCCCCAGAAGGTGTTAAAAAGACTTTTGAGAGGATACCTACATGACCTGTTGTTCTTTACCATAATTCCTGCTGATTAATGAGTTCTGTATGCTTAAAACTGATGACAATTTGTGTCCTGAATCCTTAAAGTAAGTGTTGAGAACACTGTAGTCTGCTAGATAGGCAAACTGGCTATTCTAGGCTTTATTCCTTATTCCTAAGGACCAGCTTGTGCCTTAGATCCACTTTTGTAAAATATGGCATTTGCTCATCTTTGAAAGTGCTCTGAGACATAGGATGAGATATGTGGCATGTGTGTGCAACTAAACTGTACTTGGTGCTTTGCAAACAGAAATTGGACAAAATCTATACCTTAAAGAATGTATAATCTAAAAAATAAAAATATATTAACTAAATAACTGTCAGAAAAACAGACAACCCATGTAGAACTAATAGGAACATTCAAATATATTGATAGTCTTTCAGTGTCCAGCATTATTTACTTTTTAAACAAAATTAAATATAAAATCTGCTCAGCTCCACAGTAATTATTTTAGAAAGGAAAAAAAAATTTATGAGGTTACTGGAGAAAAATATGGTCATGTTTAGATTATCAGACTTAATTCCTCCCCAGCATCTTTCAGATATTGACAGCTCAGGAACTAAGAGGAACAGCTGTGAACCAACCAGACTGAAGATTGGAGACAAGTCCAGTGGCTGCTACAACATCACCAATGCAAGAATTTTTCTCAAGTTCTTGGGAGGTTGCTAGTGATAATGCCAAACTAAAGTGCATTTCTGTAGGTGTGTATGAGTACTGCAGGATATTCTTTGAGAAAATAAATGCAGCAGGTGGAACAGACTGAAGTCTCTTCACTGAGACAGGAATCTTGGAATGCTTTAATGACACCAAAATCCCACTGTGGTGTTCAGGTGCAGAATCCTGATGAGCTCCATACAGAGGTCTTTGAGAAGCTGTCAGTACCTTTAAGGAGCAGGAACTCTTTCTTCAGATTATTCCAGGAAAAGCTCTGTCAGCCTTCATAGGGGCCTTAGTGATGATGCCTTTAACCTGTGCCTTGGGAGATGCTTTGAAACTGTCACCTGTGTGCACTTGACACAAGGCTGCAGACTTTTAAACTTGTGATTACAACTATCATTAGTCAACCCTACTTTTGGAAAATAGTTAGAACTTCTGCTACTATATTACCCTCCTCCCCCTCCATGTCTGCTGTTCCTACAGTTTTGATAAAAACAAGTGAGCCCCGCAGCTCAGTTACTTGTCTTGTTTTATGTCAGAATCGGAATCAAGCATAGCTCTTGACAAGCAAGAGAATCTGAAATAAGAGTTTCACAGCGATACTCTTTCTTTACTGGTGCCTTGACTGGAGAGGCTGAATGAGCTCTCTTGGGCCTAGACAGCTGGTTGCATACATTTGGTTGCAACTTGATCATTGAGAGTGAGGTGAGCATCATTTTCTGCACTGGAGCAAGCTTGGTGCTCAATGCAGAGCCCACCTGCCACAAAGTAAGTAATTAAAATGTAGTGGGACAGGGAACACCCCACAGAGGTTCTGTCAATGGCAGTCTCCTTGTCACATTCTCCCCAGTAAGCACAGCATCTTGCCCTTAGATGGAGGAATGGGTTTGTCTCTTCCTTTTGTTCATGGTCTCCATGAGTGGGAACAATAATGTCATTTGTATCCTGCATACTAGCAGGTATAGCTAAAATGCAGACTAAGGCTGTTTCTGAGCTCTCTGATGAGCTGAAGGAGCAGAATTTCTGCTCCAGCTGCCAATTAGGCAGATAACATATCCCTGAGAAAGGTGGTGTGTAAAAGCTAATTTTTTTTGCATGCTGCTGCCTGAATAACTGGAATCTGCCAGGTGCCAAATGCCCCTGGAAATCTGTGGGAACTGAAAGGCTTAGCTTGTTCCCGACTCTTTTATGGAGTCAGACCCTAGAAAACTTCAAACTTTTAGAACAAAGGCTCCTTATCTGCCAGGGTTGAGATTGAATCACACCCAGGAGAAACATGAAGTAGAGAAAAAAAAGGACTCCAAGTGCTGGTTCTGTGAGAGCAGGATGCGTGTTCTCCTGAAAGCCTGTCCCAGAGGTGAATCAATGCCACTGTACCTTACACCATCTCCTCACATTGCTGTTCCTCTGCTTTTCTGGTGAGTCACTGAGTTGTGATCTCTGGTTTTCGTGCTTCTGCAATCTTGTGCTGTGTTGTCATGGCTGTTATGCAGTTAAGCTTTATCTGTTGCTTTATCTGTTTTATTAAATAAAATAGTCTGTATTTTGGATAGATAAATGACCTAAATACCAACATGTCTGGTCTAACACAGAAAGTTTGCAGAAGATGGTGGCATGGGGACAGCTTGGTTGAAACCTAGCTCTAGTGTGGTAACCAGTCATTTGTTAGTTTTTATTTGTTTTCTTTTCCTCTTTTTCTCTTAGTTATCTAACCGTGAGTGATAAAGAAAGAGAAGACACTGTCATTGTACACATGAACTGATGTGGTTTTACTGCATTTGGCCACACACTTAAAAGAAATATGCTGGTACAGAGCAGCCACAGGTCTTATCTCTGCTGCCACTCCTTTCACAAAAGAATGATCTTTACATCAACAGTTTCCACCCTTGGCTTGATAATGTTGCAGTCCTCCCTTTTGCTCTTGGTCCAAATGCAGAGATTAAAAACACTCAGTTGATGCAAACGGTGGGTTGATACAACACACAGAATGGGGTGTAGATGTGCTTCACACAACAGAGAGCAGAATTGAAGGAGAAAATGTTGCTTGGAGGCAAGACGCCTCTTTAATTGATTATGGCAAGGAAAATCAAATACCATATTTGCTTTTTTCCTGGAGTATATCGAAAATGATCATAACTAACATCTGTTCATGTTAAGCAAATACTTGTCAAGATTTAAACTTCTGTTTGCATACAACTCTGAGTAGTGCATCTTAAAGTCATACATATTCATATAGAATGAAGAATGCATAATGTCCGCATAAAAAGATAAGCTGTATGACTCTATATGAAGACAACAACTACAATTCTCACAGCACTGTCATTGGTTAATTTTAAAATATTCAAGCATTATTTAAAAAATAGTAAGCTGAACTTAAAACTACACTACAAAAAATTGTATAACTGAACCAATGCTGACTTTTTTTCCTCAATATTAATCAATTGTAAAGTTTGTTTTTTTGTTTTTTTTTTTTTTTTTTTCCTAACACTTTTTGTTAATTCGCTGTTATTTTAACCTCCAGTAACACGATCAGACTTCTTCTGCCTCTGGGCAATTGAGTTATGCTCTGATCTTGAGTTCTAAGGGAAATGTTCAATTTTATTTTTTTCCACAGTTGAATAAACAGTACCATGTATACTATCTCTTGTGTTAGAATAGTGTTGTCTTCACATAAGACTCAAATAATGGTATTAGTCATTCATTTCCTTGTACACATACACCCTATTGCGTGTTGACAGGTTTATAAGGATGCAGTGGCAGCCGTGGGTGCTGGGAAGCTCCTAGACGACAGCCTTTGAATCCTTGCAGTCCTGAGCAATGGTGCCTGAGTTAGTCTGTTTATTGTCTGCTTTCTCTCCCAGATGCTTGACTTGTCTGAAAGATTAATACATTAACAAGAGTGGTAAGGTCCAGGGTTGCACATCTTTAAGACATGTTTATTACCAGATGGCACATGAGATTCAAAGGTCACCATGGAAGGTAACATTTTAAAGTGAAACAACAATATTTATGTTCAAATACTATGCTGATGAGATCATATGGAAAAATGTTTCTGATTAAATTAGTTTATAAATAGCCACAATATATCTACTGAAAATTCCAAATGCCACTTTTAGTCTTACTTCTTTTATTCTATTACTTCCTAATTTATTTAGTAACACAAGACTACTTTCTTACATAAACAGACTAGCAGCTGGAGAAAAAAATCTTTACTGGATGGACAGTCCCAATTTCTTAAATAATTGAAAATCCAGTGTGAAACCCTGTTCTATTGTCTACTACTTAAAGCTAATATTCCATATCAGAGTTTTTTAAGACCTGAAAGACATTTCAACTTTTAAATTCTCTGAGGTAAAATTCAGCTTGCAGTCATAATGACTTATTGGCAGATAGCTATGCTTATTTACAGGCAATATCATGTGTTACAACACATTTGACAAAAATCATGTTATGCTACTTTTACACAGAATCCATACAATGGAAATAAAATCCTTTTCTTTAGCATTTCCACAGGACTGACTGTCTCATTGCTAATTAGTAAACATTATCAGCAACACTAAACCTGAAATCATGTTTATCCTCTCAAATTGTCACAAACTGTATGTAAATTCCAAAGGAAATAGTTTAGCATAGGTTTAAAAGGGCAACTAAGCTCTTAATTAACATTTCTTATCTACCATGCCACACAGGCATTAAAATGAAGAGGATTTAAATGGTACTTACTTTTCATGTGATCCATTCTCAACTTTCATAGCTCCTTCCACTGGATCCAGTCCTTGTTCTGAAAACTGTTTCAAGGCACTTAACGCTGCCTAAAGAAAAAAATGAGCTGTCAAAAAACCCACTGGCGCAATTATATTAGCACTGAATGAAGGCGTGTGGTTTTATATGCTAGATTCAATTAATTTCCTGTCTATTGAAGCCATTTAGGCTCCAGAGCTAAGAGAGTGGATGCCCAACAGCTCCATGATAAACAGCTGTGCTTGTGCACGGACTGAGGATCTTTCCTTCTTCCTGGGCATGTGAGTGTCTCCCATTTATGTGGATGCAAGCTTCATCCCTCATATGAAGAACAGGATGTACTTTCAGGATTACTGGCTTTCTGGCTGCAAAGTCTCTCCAACTTCCCCATGTGATTTCCTAGGGCCCAGAGACCCTACAGATAAACTTTTGAGGTGCAGATGGTTGGAGAAGGGGTAAGAAGTGGGAAGAGGGTCAGCAGGACACTACCAGCACTTCAAAGTCAGATCTGGAACAATGTTACAGTCTGATGTTTTTTACAGGGGTAGTGAAATGTGCTAGTCTGGGGGAACCAATATGGGGTGACTAGGGAAAATCAGGAATAGAAGAATAGGCAGTTTTTATCTAACATTTTCCATTGCATTCTTCATTGACCAGCTTCTGCCTCATCTGCTATGAACCCCCTCTTCTCTTCCCTCTATCTGCTTTGGTAAAAAAGCAAATATTTTTTGTAATTGATTCAGAAAAGGTTGATTATGAAACTCTCTGACACCACACGGCCGACTTTGAAGATAGAGCCAGCACAATAAAACAGCTGAGGTCAGTTCTACTGAGAAGGTGAAATGTAAAGCAGAACTGCAAAATGGATTTTGCTTTTTAATCACTTCCTCTTGAGATTAATTAAGAACTAATCACAGGGGAAAGAAAAGGTGACTTTTCACAGACATTGTGCTCTAAGCTAACACCTCAAGCAGTGGAACTGACTGGAGGCCCTAAAAGTGCTGTTCACAGTGAAGCAGCAATTGCTGCTCTCTTATTTCTTGGGACAGAAAGAATCCATGTCTCCATCTTCCTTTTCCTCAGAGAGAAGGAACCTTGCCTGGAACAGCAGCTGCCATTGTAATGAAGTACTAGATTTGCCTTTGTACTATTTTTTTTGCCTGGATTCTCTCAACAACTCCTTCAGTTGAAAGGTATGTTTATACAACTTAAATATTATTAGACAATGTGTATTTTGGTGAGATGAATAATAGCACAAAAATTGCCAGGCTGCCCCAAAGTAAAAGACCACATGTCCCATATTTATCTATAAAGACTGGCTGCTAAAGCCTCAGAAGGCTGTACAAGGTACTCCCACCCATAATGCATAAAAGTAGAATCTTTCTAGTCTCTGCAAAGTTATGGTTTGTGCATATGGTTTTTGAAAAAAACAAACAAAAACTCCACAAACAAACAAACAAAAAAGAAGAAGAAAAAAAACACCCCTCAAAAAAGTGGTAAATGTTTAATAAAGTTTCTTGGTAAACCTCAGATTATCACAGTTACCTACAATCCACTCCACCTTTACCATGTGTTTTGAGCCTGTATGAGATCCTGTTACTGGATCTTTCAGTTTTATCACTCACTGAGTTTGCCAGAGAGAATTCTCTCTTTCCCCAGTTCTTCTGGTTTTCTTGATGTTGATATATTTGCATTCTCCATAACAGTTCTTTCTCTACCACCTCCTAATGTCCCTTCAAAAGGTTCACATGTGCATTCTGTACTTCTCTAAGATCTAATCACCCTCTGTCTTTCCATCCTTGATCATGACAGCACAGAAAATCACTGTTCATTACACAGAGTTCCTGCAGCGGCAATGATCATTTTCAACTACTCTCCTCTTAAATTTTCTGCTCTGGTAACCCAACACATTTTTTCATCCTGATTTTTCTCTTCTCCTCCTCTGCCTGAAGTCCTTTCCATCACAATGCAAGCACAACTCATCATGTGAGGAAGGGGAGTGATTTGGGCTCCTGTGCTTCCTTGTACTTTAATTTGTCATGGGTTAGCAACCGTGAGAAAGAGTCCAATGGGCAGGGACTAGCACCCAAAAATCTCCTGTCTTCTCACATCCATTTTTTCCTGATGCACATTAGCAAAACTATCAGAATCTCCTTCCTTCTTATGTATGGTAAACCAAAGCCCATTACCAGGTAGCACTGCAAGGAGAGAAGGAAGCTGAGACATCCGCTCCTCCCACACAGTTAAACTGCTACCTCATGTGTTTCTCAACCCACCTTGTTTACTTTTTCATACCAACTTGGAGCTTCCTGGTCTGATGTGTGAATTGCAAACTTATTGTGGAAGAACTTTGTGTTCAGGTTATTTGTTTGTACAGTGACTTGGACGAAAAGGCCCTGATCAGAGTTTGCAAGTAGAGCCAAGTAAAGTTTCATTCAAGATTAAATCACAGATTGACTATATGATCTGCAAAACAGTCTGGTCTCAATTAGGGACAACTGAAATCCCCAAAACATCAAGAGATTAATTAGACCAACACAAACATCCAAATTCTAGAATTGCTGAGTAGCTCAGTTACTTACTACTGTTTTTCTCACAGAACTGACTACTTGCAAGGCATCTCACATAAATTACAGAATTACAGAGCAGCTTTCAGGGTTGTTTTCCAGGAAAACTGATTTGAAACTTCCTGGGTGAATATTAGCCACTAGCTTACTTGGATAGGTTCAAGAGAGCCCCTCTCCTCTTCTAACAGCAAGAGAAGAAGTATTACAATACAAAACAATGGACAGTGTGCCTATAAGCATGGATCATTGGGTGTCAATGGGAGCATGGGAACATATGGGTGTCAATAAAGTAAATATGGACCGATTAGAGAACACACATAAATTAAAAATATTATTCAAGGTGTTCAATGATTAGCATGCTTAATACCAATGCAACTTCCAAATCCTAATGCTTGTAACACGGTGCATCCCATTTCGCCATCTCACCCTTCGTCATGCCATGCCTTTCCCAAACTTAAATATCACATGAAAGATAAAATCTCAGACCTATTGCATTTGTGAAACCAAATATCAAAGGGAGCAATTGGCAGGGAAGCAGTCTTGTGCCTGTATCCTTGATCTTCCAGCTACAGGTGTCAGGGTGTTTTTATGAGCACTGCTGAAGTCTACATTTTTCCAGCTCCTAAATGCTCTCCCACCCAGGACTCCAGCAGCTCTCAGGGATAAGTTATTCTTCCCCAGGTTCTCCCAACTTCCTGCACCTCACAGTCCGTCTTAACTTCCAGTTTCCTAATGAGTTCCAGGTTAATATGAAGTCTGACTTCTTTTTCATGGAACTGTGTCATACTCACCATAAATTACCTGTGGAGGAAGCCTATTTACTTACATCCAAACTTTTGCAACAAAATTTAAGTTTTGGGAAAGTTTACTTTCTTTTTGAAAAGTCCTTTCAGAGGATGTGGCTGAAGGGGGGCAGAGGAATTCTAGAGAGAGCCTTGCAGTGGACTAAAAACTCCCCCTTTTCTTGCTCCCATAGCCTGCTTGTATTTGGAAGGATCAGCAAGCTAGGAAAAGCAGGTGAGTAAACAATACTTTGGATCTTAATAGATGTCTTTAATGTTTCTTCTCTCCCCATCATGCCCCTAGACAGACATGAACATGCTGGATTCAGGAAGGAAGCTGGTAGCTTGGAGGCTGTGACCTGAATAGTCAGCAGAGCAACACAGAGCACAAGTAATCTGCAGTGAAGAAGAGTTACAAGCAGACACCAGGCTAATTTAATCCATGATTCAATTCTATTAGTCCCAATAGGTTCACACCACTTGGCTTAAATATAACTTATGAATGGCAGATAACTTAGGTTAAATGAAAAAGAAAGAAAAGAATGGAACATTTGACAGTGAATCTGGTGAACAATTTCCTCTTTTAAAGGCTCAACACTTCCTTCCATTGATATTTTTCTTACAATAGAGCATCTGCACAGATACAGAGAAATTTTTCTCTCCCCCAGAAGATTTTACAACTGTTTTGTGAGTGAAGCCCCATAGGTTACAGAACAGATGTCCTTACACATTTCTTGTATCACTTGTTTTCTGTGTAGCTACAACAGTGCCAAAAATACGATGCCAACAGGATGCACCGCACTGTTAGCTGTTTGTCTTGGCTGCCATTTCCATTATTAGTATGTGTGTGTATCAGGATGGGGATGGATGTTTCCAGTCATTTTTTAGCTTTCCTCAAGTCAATTGGCAATTAGTAAATAGCACTGAAACTTGTAAATATTCTTCCTGTTTCTCACTCTGGGGATTAAGTGTCTTGTAATGACAATCTAGTAACATTAGATCATTCTCTAGCAAGAACAGCAGACAGGCACTCCACTAGCCCATGTGCATTTAAGATCATATCCTCACGATAAAATTTTCACATTTGCTTTAACACAGTATGTGATACTTGTTTTTCCTCTTAAATCTATATTGCATTTCAGTTTATTCCATGAAACTGAAAATTGTAAAATTTTGTTGTTCTCTGTGGCCCTTCTAGTTGACTTTACCAAGGAGGTCTGAGAAAATCCTAATAAACACACTGCTCCATACTGTTAGTTCACTGGTGATATGCCTCCTAACATCAATTTTCTAAGTACATGGAAAAATATATTCAGCTTAGCCTTAATCTGTGTTTTCTGAAGGCATAAAATTATGGGCAGAAACTGCAAGACTGACTTGGCAGGGTCTAGAGAAGATCACGAAGGAGAAAATTTTACTCTCTTTGGTAGCTGGGTCTTGGTTCAGGATGGAGTTTGCTGAGTCAAATGATTCATTGTGGTCATGTTCCTTGTAGTCACATGCCATATGCATCAGCAAGCCTCTGTTGCTCAAGTTTAGGCTTGAGAACATGTTTGCATACCAGGTTACCAGAACTCTAGTCCTGGATTTTAGTTTCAAGCCAAAAGCCTAGATGACAGAAGAGCATGAACAAAACTGGTAGTATTTACAAACAAATCAGTGTTTATTGTTTTCTAAATCAAAAGAAAAAATGTCCCCAAATCAGTCAATTTCTTTCCCTCTCCCTGACTTGCCTTTGAGGCCTCAAAAGGCAATGTCAGCTGTGCAATAACATTGCAGCAAAGCTGTCTGCATTAGTTATGAGATGCGCTTCATGAATTTTTAATATATGGATTTTAATTTCTCATTTAAAGGCTATTGAAAAAAACCCCAACAATATTGCAACTATAGAGGTGAGTTTGAAGGCTCAGTGCCCCAAAACTGAGCAACTATTTAAACTTCTATGTATTCAAATTATTCTTCTTGGTGATTGCTTTTGATTTCTCTAAATGAAGAAATTTTTGACTGAGCTTCCACCTGGCTTTAACTTGCCCACACTCAATATTTCAAGCACAGAGAAATGTACAAACAGAAGAGATATTTGTTTGTGCAGACTTACATACATGCACAAAAGTAGCTAAAATTTGACTCCTTAACATACATATTTAATTCTCTTGGATTTGTCAGGTTGGCCACATACAAGCTAAACAAAAACTAAGTACTGCAAACAAATCTCTTTTCCCCACGGCTTCTGTTGTAAATGAAATTACTATATTGCAAGCAATTACTCCTGCTAGGAGTTTTCATCACTTGCCTTTCAGTGTGCTGTTCTCTCCAGTTGATCAGATTTCATGTGAACCCATGTTAAAATCTGTTTGAATATTAAGTTCAGAAAGGCTTTTCACAGCACACAGTGTAAACCTTAATTAAATGACTTTAAGATCTTTCCTCATATGGTTTATGATATGCATGAAAAATGCAGAGTTATAATCTGATTAACTCATGTAGTTTACATGGAAATAGCATTTTCCAAACGGATTAATCTCTGCACAAAGGCATAGTCACCTGATAGGCACTACACTTAAGGCTACTGATTGCACCTGTCAAGAGAAGGAGCTTGGAGGATAGGAGGAGTCCACTATTTTCAAACAAAGAATGATGATTCACAGATGCAGCTAAGAACAAGTCCCACGTAGTACTTAATGCTGCCCCCAGGCAACTCATGCAGCCAGAATTTAAATGACACACAATCCATGTACAGCCTGACCTTGCCAGCTTTCTGGGGGTAATCCTAAAGTAAGGATTAACTGTTCTTGAACAATTTTTCCAATATATTAAACAGAGCTTCTATCAACAGCAGCATGCATGTCACCTTCTTCCACCTAGTTTTACCGGACACGTGAACTCATTGCTCCATGCCTCTTAATGTGCTGAGAAGTGCATGGAGTGAAAGACACCATTCAACATGGAACTTTTTTTCCACAGGTTTTGATCTTCAACCTAAATTCATCTACTTCATCTACTGAAGTAAAGAGACTGCTTAACAGTAGACAGAGTCAGTTGAGCATGGCTTTTTTTCCATGTGAACCAACACACTAGAAATCTGACTGCCATTCTTGGGACCACGCAACAATTCCAGGAGTAAGGAATAGTGAAGCATTCTATTAAAGCCCAAGAGAGAGCTGCATAATCTCCTGGGGTGAGGCAGTTCTATTGATTTAATGGTGATACAAAGCTTTCCAGTCACAAAGAGAGAATGCTGAAAAGCACCTATTTAAAAATTAATAAAAGGTGTGCTTTTGTATGAAGCAGATTTAACAAACGATACTTAAAATCAAACACATCTAAGTAAACAGAATATAAGAGATTAATCCAGCATGGAGAGGTTAGTCTAGTTGTCAAGTTTAGGTTCTGTTCTTACTTGCAGGTGGGAATAAGAAAAAGGGATTGCTAAAGGATCTATATGGGACTCGGACTGTACAGGACTGTTCTTTAATCTGCATCTTCTCAGACTCCTCCCACAAATGTATCCCCAGTTGAAAGGGGCAATATACTCAAGTGCTACCAAGACTTTTGCCTTCATGACAATTTATGCAGGAAATCAGTAAGTTGATGCTTCTTCATAAACATCTCAAAATAACTTCAGGTTCAGTGCCAGTGTCTAGTGAGGTGTGTCTACATCTTCTAAAGGTGAAGTGAGGTGTGAAAGTTGGGCCCCAGTACCAGCAGTAAAAAGAAATCTTAAAATAGTTAAAACAAAATTAAGAGTTAAGTAAACAGTCTATCAGATATTTTCATTATGTTTTCAGTCTGTGCTATAGATTTTGTCTATAATTCTGGAAGCTCTTTTAAAGTAAATCTATTTCTAAATTCAAGACTTCAAATTTTTCCTTCAGTTGCTGCAATTCCAAGGACAAATACAGAAAGAATCATGCATCATCACAGCTTACAAATGAACATTAAAGAAAATATTTTAAAACTACATTTCCAAGTGTTTACACTACATATATACAACAGAATTTCACTAGAGAGAAATTTATCTTAAATTAATCTTGCTTCTAATTTTATATCCTTAGACAAAACTAATTAAACACTGACTTTCAGAAGAAGGCAGACATTTAAGTAATATAGGGGCTTACAGTAATATAGAGACTTCCAAATGAGAGTATTTAGATGGCCAATTATTGTATTGATAAGTAGAGGTTTAAATTACATAACTGAGACAACACTCAAGCATGATTGAAGAGCTGCACACAAAAATTATAGGAGATTTTAAGAAAGATGGTTTCAAATGTAAAACTGAAAACAGCAGAATGCATATCCTCAGGCAAAATCCTGCACCAGCATTGAAAAAAGGCCATGAATCACTCTCTCATCACTGATGGCTGGAAAATATCCATGTCAGCTGTGTTCTCAGAATTATTTGGTTTATTTATTTATTTATAGGCATTTCTCCACATCACTGCAATAGATTTGCAAGTCTGCTGCCATTAACCCTCTATGTATTGCAGAAGATTTTGACCTTTTGATTTTAAATAAGTGGACAGAGATCCTTGACTGTGTAAGAGCATACAATGACCTCTAAAATATGCTGTGTTAGACAATCATCTTCATTCATCTGGCTTCCACAGTTCCATCCTGGTTTTGACATCACTGCCACTGTCCTCACTACATAGGTATCAGTACATAAATGACTTAGTAAACCAAACTTGTAAAACACACTCACTAGTGTTTAGGTACTTTTTGGCTCCCCTTGCAAATATCCTCTTCCTTCATGAGAAAAAGTGTCACTGAGGAACAGAAGTAGTGTAATTACTGCTGTTTTAAAAGAGATAGAAACCAAAGAGAAATAACATGAGCACAGAAAGGCCTGGCCCAAGGTCAGGCAATTAAAGTAAAAATCAGCTTTTCTAGTTTACATGCATTTTGTCATAGGCCAAGACAGAAAGAGAGAGATTTTGAATAAAGGTATTTAATGATAGAAAATTTTAACATTCTGCACTGCAGCCATTTAATTCAAATGCCTCATTCCTATCACTATCATTCATCAAGCTATCATCTTCCCAACAATGAAAAACATTTTCTATGACACAGTAGAAAAAAGTCTCCCTTTTAGGAGAAGACGACTGCCTCTCACTTTTTATTTGCTTTTCTGAAATATTCTAAAGGGTATTCTCCCCCCACAATGCTTAACAAAACTGCCTATTTTTTTTCTTTAAACTTGACATATTTTTATGTCTAAAAGCCATACACTTTGCTTTAGACATGGGAGCAATTTCCTAAATATCAGATTCCTTGGTTTTAGCAATTTTAGAATGAAAGAATGTTTGTTCTCTCATACTGAGTCCATTACCTTAAATTTTAAGTACCTTTCAGTCTAAACATGACTAGAAACTTCAGCTTGAAGACAAAAGCAATAGATTACACTTAATGCAAAGCATTGGCCATTGGTCCTTTCTTCAAGGACCAAATTGTAGCTGGAACAATGGGGGAATTTAGGGTTGAAGATTCCTGCATTACAACATCTGTAATGAAGCCCACTTACTAAATTGTATCCTATCTCTGCTTCTGTGAAACTCTACTCCTGTGGCCGCCTGGCATTCAGAGAAGGATACTTCCATCCTCAGAGCCCTAATGACCAATTCCCCTCTTCATCCTCCAAGTCTCATTTTACAAGTGTGCATGTATGTCCAACAAAGTACCAAATCTAGATTGACAGCCAAAAGCATTATATTTAGCATATAAGGCATGTAATTAGAAATGTGTTTCCAAAAGGGAAAAGATTTTGATTCTGATCTTAGAGTAGTCTTTCACTGCATTAGCTGGTATTTTTTACCTAATTGAACTTGATTTAAGTGCGAGCAGACTCAGACCCAAGACCTACAGGACAAACTTCTCATCTGAAGTAGTTTGTAATATAATTTTGTCTTTGCTAACTGTTGATGGCTTGTCCTCATCCCATTTTAACCTACAACCATCAGCTCCCTTAATGCAAGTGTCTATAAAGATCTTCTCTAAAATATGCTTTTCCAGCACACTTAATGTCTTTTAATGTCTTTCCAATTAAATCCAGATGTGAAAAGCTTAAGGAACAGTTCTCAGGACTGAAAAAGATGACATAAATCTTGCAGCTGACAGAGATCCCACTGAGCTCAGTTGGGGAAATTCACAGAGGACTTCTTGTGGGCCAGAAAAGCTGCTGGGTATAAAGACAGATGTGTATATTCCTATTAAAAAAAATTAAATAAAAACTGACTCCTACAATGAGGTATCCGCAATTATCAGGGACATTACTGACTCAATCCCTCGATGTGCTGAGCACATCCTGTGCGGTACAAATTTCCCTCATCTTTTCGGGAAGTTTATCAGAGTTGGAGGGGGTCACATCTGTTTGGGAAAGAGCCTCTCACCTTTTAGGTTTGCACCTCTTAAACCAGCCTAAGGGCAGATGCTGGAAAACACCGTCTGTCTTGCTCTCTTGCTGCTATCAAAAGGGAGGTAATACACTCCGCAAAAGAAAACTGGAGTTCTTTCCACCCTCCTTTATCTATTCCATAATCAAGTTAGCATATTAAATTGTGGTTTTATTACAGAATACTCCCCAAATGTGATATTAATTATAAATTCTTACCGGTCTGATGGGAAACTGGGCATTCTTAGTAGCTGACTACCACTGCTGTGCAAAGTGCTGTTTATGCAGCTGTCAATTTGGGGGTTGTTTTGTTGTAGTCACTTGCACACTCTTAGGATTTAGTTTATTTAATTTTATTTTAGCAACAGTACATCATCTTATTTTCCAAACACAAACTGTAAATGTAGGCACAGATCAAGCCACATCTTTCAGAGGGACAGGAAATATTCACACATGCATTTTGTATTAAAGAATCTCTCTAGAAAGCTACCTAGTGCTAACAGCTTTCATACTTTCCTATGTTCCTCCTATGTACTTAGTTACTTTTGAAATTAGTAAATTATCCAGACAGATCAATGATTTTGAAAGGGCTACATCCTTGTAAGAAATTTGAAAAGAGGAAGAATATTCCAGGATAGAAGAAAAGCCCATTTCTAATGGAAACTTTAGTTTGGGTCCATGTTTATTTTGGTTCATGTTTCAGTAGTGGTATTTTGGATAGCATTACTTAATTTCTTTGCATTTTTCTAACATACATACAAAGGCCTTAGCCTGATTTGGTGTCATGAGTGAGTGTACAGAAATATGAAACTAACTACCTGAATTAAAGCACAATCTTGGGTCCTCAAGTACAAGAAGTGATCCAACATTGGGATCTGAACAGTAGAGCAAACCTAACGCCGAAAGCAGCAGGCTCCTCAACACACACACAAACTCTCTTGAAGACAAAGCTCCTCTGGTTCACAGCTTGCTTTACTCTTCACAATGGCCAGCACTTTTCAGACTATCACTCCTTCAGGGCTGAAGGCTGGATCTGACTCCCACCCAAAATCACTGCTCCATGACCATCACTCAGGAGACACGAGGAATGCCCTTCCCTTGGAATGAGCCGCTGCTGCCACGAGGATCCCACTCTTGGCTAGCTCAGGGAATGAGCTCAAATCTTTTGCACTTTGCTGCCAGGGACCACCAGGCCAGCTCTGATTTATAGCTTTTTCTTTACAGTTTTATGATACAAGAATGTTCACTTGTAATTACAACAGCATTTTGTTGGCTCCCTGCCTTCACTTGAGTATGCACAACACCATATCCTTCATTCCAGCCTTTTTTATGTCAGGACCCCAAATTTGAGAAGAAGTACATCAGTATTACAAGGATGCTGCAGATCTTGCTGCTCCTTAAAGAGGAGACTTGTACATATTTGTTCAAGGGGACATGTGAGCAGCTGGATCTGACATTCAGCTAGGAGTCTAGTGGAGAGCTGGTCAAAATTCTTCCTCAGAAAAATACTAAATTAATAAAAAGCTTTGTATAAGAATATATGAATTGTGAGAAGAAGTTTTTTAGGTCCAAGATAGAGTCTTAAGTCAAAATATCACAGACAAGTGCCAAATATATTGCACTAATGACTGCTTGGTGTGCCACATTCATGTACTTCTTGTCTCTGTGAGTAAAAACCTGTGGGTCTCTAGTTTTTCTTAAATTGAATGGAAATACTTGTATGCTTGCTGTGTTCTGTGGGATAAAAAAATCTGTTTTATTCAAAAGAAGGTGACTTTGCCATTAAACTGCTGTATCACCTTGAAGAAACACTTTAGCTCAATATTTTTCAGACATACACTTAGCTCCTGACTTTGAGATAATCAAGCAGAACATTTCCATCACTTGTGGTTAAAACTTGATATTTTCAATTTCAATAGAGGCATAACCTCCTTCAGGGAAAATTCCAGGTATTTTAGATACCATTTAATAGTTAACTGTCAAGCAATTTCAAGTCTTTTAAACAAAGAATACTTCTGTGCTAGCTTAATTTATAGAGCCATATATGTCCCATTTTAAGTGGATGTGATTAAGAAGAAACACTAAGCTTAGATTATGCTACTAAATGAGAAAAAGTTTAAAGCCAATAAACTGTATCTAGGATTTTAGCTGGGAGATGAAATAAAAGGCACATTTGTTCCTGGTCACTGAATTTTTAACCTGGGTCTGTTGCTCCTGCTGTTAAGCTCCTATACATTCCTTATAGCCCATAGTGTCCAGCATTCCCAGCTCTCAGTGCTTGGAATTAGAGGTGATCTGCAAAATAAAACCAGGCTTTTTTAAGAGCTAGTGTATGGAAAGCATCACATATTCTGACAGAAGGAGACAAGTGAAAAGGCTTATTTTTAAAAAGAGGTCTTCTACAGATCTTTAAAAATTTAGATTAGATGTATAAATTTTAACCTACCATTTGGGTCTGAGAATTCTGGCAGTATCTGAAAAATGGGAAGATGCTGCTAAATCTGGTGGATAAATTAAAACTGTACATTGTCTAGCTCCTTAGTAAAAAAGAGGAGAAGTTGAGGCTTATGGGTGTCTATCTCAGATATGAGAATACTTTTCAAGTGTCCCAAAGTTTGCTTTTATTATACAACAAGCAGGAAAAAAAATCCCTGGGTCTTTAGGAAAAAAAAAAAAGCCCCAACTCTATACTGTCCCTCCTCTGACTTTTCAAGCTTATATTATTTATTTTCTTTAAAAGTATAATATTTTGAACTGCTTTTTTGCAATACAGGAGCTGTAATATGTCTTCATTGCTTCTCCTTTTACCTCAAAATCCTGTGAGGGTATTTGGATATTTCCTTAAGGTGAAATGAAAAACTAATCTGCCTTCAGTGGCTCATCACTCTGGTCATTAAGTTAAGTGACACCATTGCAGAAAAGCCTCAGAATACATATTTTCCCCTTGCCTAGTCCACACACAAATTCTCACACACAAATTCAAGCATTTCTTAGCAAATGTGACTTGAAGTGAAGGATTAGTCCTCCCTTAAAATCAGTAGCAGCTACCTTCCTGTGCATTTTGATGTACTTCTGATCAGATTATTTAATATTTTCTACTGCTTACAGGTCTCCTTTTTAATGGAAAGGCCAAATCTATCCTCAGATTCAGCTTCTCTTGGGGTTTGTGTGTTGATTTAAGTAGGTACTGGCCTTGTTCTCTTGGATTTGCTTTACTCATTAAGTCCTACTTCAGTCTGCTACTGCACAGGTAGAAAGCAAAAAAGTAGTAAGAGGCACCTTCAGTCATCTCCACAATTGCTGCCCTGTGTTATTCTGGTAAGAATGGTATATGTTTGGTACAGAGTACTTCAAAAAGTGCTTCAAGAGAGACAGCAGGAACTCAATTTCCTCAAGAACTTCTTAAATTCAGGAACCTTTCCAGCTAGTAGGTCACTAATAAAGATTAGACACTCCTTGTCTCTGATTAACTGAGCTCTGTGTCTATGGACCTGCTTTTACTCCATTTACAGTTACAGTCAAAAATACAGATATATGTCCAAAAACCTTACTGAACAGCTGGGGTTTAGTCTGAAAGATCTGCTAACGGCTATTTTATCATTTCATCCTAGCATCTATTACTAAAATTCATTAACCACAGCTGTCAAAAAGAGCTAACTCAAAATCTTGCTAGTTACAAGATAACCTGTCAGGATTAGATTCAATAAAAAATTCAGGTGCTTACAAATTAGGAGCTGTAAGAGTGAAGTTTTAAACAGCACATCCCTGGAATAAAATCAAAGGTCTAAAGTTAAGTACTCTGGTTTTTAAACTCTGCATTAAGATCAGAGACAGATTTCTCTGAAGAATGAGCTGAGAAAGCTACATGGAGAGTGTGGAGCTACCTGCAGGCAATGAAGCCTTGGGGTGAACTCCTGGTCCTCTCTGGAGTTCATCTGCAAAGCCAGGAGCACATGCAGAGGTCTGACACCTTGGTCAGCTGCTGTCTACAAACGTACAGTCCTCTCTGAAGAAAGCTGGCCCTTCAGCTCTCTGAGAGGCCTGAGCAGAGCTCGCTAATGTCACTGAGAAGGTGACCAGCAGAGAAGTGAGTGGAGGTGACACTCTCCTTTTCGTCCTTTTTGTCAATGGCACAGATGGGAGCACTATTGTCCAGAGTATTGGACACACAGATTTCAGATTTCTTAGCTTTAGGTCAACAAACTATGTATCCTACCTCCTAGGTGACAATCTAACCCCCAAATCAGTGATAGGGAAGATTTAGCTGTTGAAAAACAAACAAACAAACAAACAAAAGCAAAAACAAAAAAGTAAAAAAAAAAAGTCAACATATGTGGATCAAAGAAAGGGAGGAATCTGACTCCACAGGCTGATCACAGCAGTTCCTAAGCTGTCCTGAGGATCACCCCATGTTCCCTAGATAATTTCTGGTTTTTATCTAATTGATACTTTAGCAGTAAGTTCAGAAGTGATAAAAGCAAGAACTACAATCCATTTCTTCTGCTTTTGGGGTTTCTTTAAAACATAGGATGCAATAATATTCCTCCTCATCCCTTCTTAGTGCAATCCTGAGTATTTTGAGAGTTTGTTATGTGAAGGCTCTGGTTATCTGGGAAGGTAGATAAATAGCTGCAGATGCATTTAGACAGTCTCCTGTGACATGTAATTATTAATACCTGAAGGCTGTGGGAAGAGTTCATGTTTCCTGAGTAAGTCTATGTTTCTGTGTAAAGCATGGAAACCACTAGCAGCTATCCAACCACAGCTAAGAAGAAAAGCCCTCAGGTTGCTGTTTCATTTAAAATTCTTCTGCATAAGGCATTTTAATGAATATACAGTTCAATCTTAATAAAAAAATTTATTAACATAAATAATAATAATCCTTCGCTATCCAAGCTCTCTTCATGCAAATGATCCAATAAGCCTGCACATGAATGCAAACTCTTTGAGAGGGTTTCCAGGATCAGGATACAAGCAATTTTACTGTGCCATCACAGAGTACAATTAAGTCAGTTAATATCAACACACTCAGAATAAAAGCAAAAATACTAATATAACTTTAATGATAGTAGAGAGTAAAACTTTATGTCCAGTCTCAGTTAGTTCTAAGAATTTAATAATTTTAGCTGTCACATAAACAATAAAACTAGAGCATGAAAACACTAGAGATCTAAGGCTGCTAGCAGAACCAGAGAAAATACATGCATAATGTTATTCATATTAGCTAGTAATATTCTTTAAGCACTGATAAGACCCAACTGAAGCCATGCTTGAGATAACTGTCATGCTATCGAGTTACAGTAAAGAGGAGATTAGACTTACTCTTTCCCTCACAATGAAATCAGTATAAACAAATCATATAATGTTTGGACACCAAACTCCTGAAACAAAGAAACCTAGAAAATCTCTTAAAACCACCCACAGACTCCCCATGCTGGTCTGTGATTATACAACTGGAGAAGATCATCCAAATTGTGATGTAAACCAATGTCAGTCTGCAAAGGATAGTACTACAGTGGTTCTAACAAAAAATAAAGCAAGTCCCTGGAAGAGTCATCAGTAAGGAATACTTTCATTCTTACCATCCATTTTCCCAGTAAATGAGGAAAACTTTTTTAAAATTTAGAGAAAGAACTTAACTTAATCCCTACACTAAGTATACAAGAGACAAACTCTCTTATGTGTTTTTACTATGCTGCAAAACATATTCAGCTAAACAAAGTGAGCCTGGGACCAACCATAAAGGAAAATACTTCTTAATAGATGCCAATGCTTTCTGTATTTCAGCCTGTTCCTCTGTGAAAATCATTTTGTCCTCCTTATTTGTTATATGGGTATATCCACCTTCATTTTAAGAAATACATATGCAAACCAGCTTTTTTTTTTTTTCCTATGGACTTCCAAAAGAGAGGATGCAGTTCTGAAAACCTTTCTGCTCTATCAGTAAAATGTAGTCTGTAAGACTGCATTTTTACCTCAGAACTGTAGTTTTGCTCCTTGCCTATCATCTGGAAGCAAACTGTTCTAGACCTGAAAACAACATGTGCTTGTCCAGAAGATATTTGAAAGGCTCCATCCAGCTCTTTTCCTGTAGATAAGACCTAGAAAGTGTAAACCTCTGTGCACCCCTTAGGTGAGGCTTCATGAGAATCAGGACAGTACAAAGGATGCTAAAGCAGTGGACTAATCCAGCTGCCCTGAAGGTGGGGTCTATGACATATCTATTTTTTGCCCTGCTTCTACTCAATTTAGATTCCACAAGGCTAAAAAATGTTTTACTGAAATAAGGAGCTAATGATACAATGCAAGCCCGTTTTCAAATATTCTAGCATTCTTTCTTTCTAGCTATGCCATAGAGGAATTTGATATTCAAATAATATCAAATATTATTCAAATATTCATATTGAGTATATTTGAATATTAATATTCAAAGATACTCACTTCATTAGAATCAGCCAGTCCTGCAAATTGGTTAACAATTTATATTTCCTTAACATTAATTTCATTCTTGTTTCTAAGCCACAATTGACTGAACTGTAACTTGTTATCAAGAATGGGTATTAATCATACAAAAGAAAACAAAAGAAGTAGCTATGAACTGACAAAGTTTGTTAGTTTTCTCCAGTAAGGGATGCAACAATTACCAGTACAATGAATATCATTCAAATGCTGGGAAAAAAAAATCTCTGTACAAAGAGAAGAAACAAAAAATGGTAGCCAGCAAAAACTCCATGATCTTGGAGAAAAAAAAAAAAAAAAATATATATATATATACTTAACAGACAGTGAAGGAACACTTCATTAAGAAGATGCCAAAATATTTTGTACTAAAATTGATGGATTCTCATTTTTAAAAAAGCATGCTCTGCAGAATTTGCACAAAATTTATTCTTTAATATAGCCATATATATGCTTCTTATATTGCTAACCTTCAATCTTTTTCAGGTCTTAGTTACAATATCATCTCTGACTAAAAGCTGTTCTACTGGTGTCATTACTACCAGCAGCTGCACATTGAGCTACCAACACAATTGTACATGAACAGTGTTTTTGATGAAACAGAAGAAAAAAGATTCTATCTGTGTGTTTTACCTACTGCAATGATTCCATCAAAGCTCGTAATATATGAAGAGCTAAAATCAAATGTTTTCATCCAATATTTTTTATATTATTTTCCATATGCAATTTTAACTTACAATGTTTATAACTAAATATGTAAGTATAACGAAGATATTATAAGTATATATAAGTATAACTCTTTATTATGAATTCTAAAGACAAAATACAAAAGTCGAAACATGTATTTTTTGAGTTACATGTTCAACCAAATATAACTCTCACCCTTCACTGCAGTAGGGACAGGAAGAGGTCTTCAATAAATTTCAGAATAACTTGCTGATATTTTCTATATCAGAGTTACAAGTTTACAACATACGCTGAATATTTTCATAAACAACGTGCTTACTTGGCTAATAATTTCTAAAAAGAGCAAACCCCTCCTTACAACAGCTGCAGTGGCCCAGATGTCACAAAAGCAGAATGCCTTTGCTATGCAGGGGAGGGGCAGGCCTTTCCTTTGCACAGGCACGTGGAGGTCCCAGCCAGCACAGGCACATCCCTGCCTGATAGGGTAAACATGGAATTAATTCATTTGCTTCTGTGCACACGGCAAAGGAGCTTCAGACCTGGAAAACAGCAGTTCCCGCCCAATGCATCAGTTTCCCAACTCCACTACAGTGCAAATGCCCCATTTTTCTGATTTGGCAACAGAATCAAGATTTAGCCTTGAAAAGTTGACTCCATAGGGAATATGATGTGCACATGCTGAAGAACAATTTACCGAGTAGTCAGAACTGCTTATTTCTGATGAAGAGCAATGTTTGCTTTGTGGGAAGGTAACATTTTTATTGTGGTCCCTTCAAAGCTCTTAATACACTGTTAGACTAAAAGAGCAAGCAACAAAAGCTCTGATTTATCCTGGAAAACAGCAAAGTTTCTTCCTTGTAAAGCATTGTGGAAGGCCCTACTTGGTCCTGCTAAAAACTCCAGCCCTCTGCTTTCCCTGGGAAGAAGCAGCACAGAGCTTCTAGTCTCCTCCCAAGTTTATGAGTCTCTCTGTCTCTAATTAATGTATTTTAGCAATTTACTCAGGAGCAAAATATCAGTCACTGTGCCCATCTCATAGCTGTGCTGCCTCAATCTGCAGGTTGCTTTGGCTGGCAGGGTGGACCCTATCCCTGGACATTCAAAGAGCTAAACATGGTGGCTAAGGGGAATGGAAGAAGCAGGTTGCTGCCTCTTACATCCTGTAATTGGAAGACTGTAAGCAGAGCGTGAGGAGAAGCTTGAGATCAGACAGAATCTGTGATCCTCATCATGCAAATGAAGGACTTAGTCATGCAGTTTTCTGTTTGGAGAATGCTACCAGTAAGGAGTAACTTGACAGCTGCGCTCTCATAATAGCCAGTTTGGATTCCTCTATACTCTTCAGTCATTGTGTTATTACTTTGTGTTTCGATGCAGAAAATTCCATGCACCCTGCACTATGCAGCATTAAACCCCTTATCGACTAAATCTGCCAACAAAGAAACCAGCTCAATTGATGGAATTATTTGATGTGGTCACTCACTACAAAGTGGGTTGAAAGCACAAACTTCTCTCAAGCCCACCCCTGTGGAAACAACTACAGTATTTTCCTGATGTGGGCAGGACCCAAGTGAGTAAGGACAATTTGCAGCACACTGGAAAAATAAGTTGTTTTTGAAACAAAGAAACAAAGTTTCTTTGTTCAGCTTTAACACATTTTTGACTTGTATTACCCACTTCTCCCTTTCTCATTCCCAAGGAAGTTTCCATTAATCATCCCTCTAATGGAAACACTTGTGTCTGATCACTGAGCAGTGGACACAGGCATAGTCTGTGGGCATGCACTGAACAAGAAGCCCAAGGGAAGCCTAACTGAAAAGTTTGGGAAAGCAAGGATGCCTTTTTAAAATAAACTTTGGAGAGGTCAGCGGGACAGCAAGGGGTCAGCACCAGGCAGCCATTGGGTGGATGGCACAGGAGAAAGACAACAACACTTGTCATTAATTATATCTGTTGGAATGCTACACATTTTCCCCCCCAAGTGGTAGTACTCCAGACATCCAAGCACAATCTCTCCCACGTCCCACTTGACCCCAGGCAGGGCACATGCCAAGAAGCTTTCATACACTAGAAGCCAAGAAGTAGCAATACAAGCGGAGCTTTAAGAATTTAAATTGTCCCTCCACTTCGAAATATTTTTTTTTCCTTTAGTTTCGGGCCATTCTCGTGGCTGTCTCCTTTACCAGTGAAACACATATTCTCTTAGAGCTAAATGTGGCTAAATTTCTGTGCCCGGCTTCAAGCTAAAAAAACATTGACTTTCATTGGAGAGGAACAACTACAAGGAACTGGACTGCTCAGAAAACTCTACTCCTAAAATCCTGCAAGATCCTTGTACAATGTACCAGTTATCCAGCTCTAGAGGCATCTGAAGAACAGAGGTGATGTCTCTTATAAACACTTTTTGCAAAATGTCTGCAAATGCCAGAATGAGTCACTACTGCCGGGGCTCTTGCAAAACCTTGAACCATACCTATTTATAAAGCTAAAGTTTCATAAGCAGCAGCATCTTTTATTTTAATAAAAACCCCAATAAATTGTTGGTTGCATAAGAAATGGCAGGCTACTAATGAATGGATGAACCCATTCTCACTTAACCCTGAATTCACCAAGCACATAGTCAAAGTTAATTGTTGTGTGCAGAAGGAGACAGGTATCTCTAGAGCACAATTTATCCTCTCCTAAACAAACAGACAGGAGGAATGAGCCTTTGGAAATGCTTCTCTCTGCACTTCTCTACAGAAAATCTCATAAAATTAACCCAACCTAGAAGCATTATAGGCATCTGAAAGGTATGCAAGATGCTTTAGTGACTATAGTTTATGAGGAAGCTTTGAGTATTATAACTCCAGCACAGTAGTTATAAATCATAGCAGTTGTAAATCACAGCACTTATAAAATATGGAATTAAATTACCTGTCCATGTGGTGAAAAATTCTGCTCTTTTCTGCAGTGGCCAGAGATGCCTTAAAATCAACCTATGTGGTTCTTTGGTGTATGTGAAACAAAAACCAGAATTCAGGCAGGAGAGAGTCAGGACACCTTGTACACTGTTTTGTACTAATGGAATTGGACAGAGATAACAACTCAAGCAAGATCAATCTGGATATGCTAAGCCTAGCTAATGGATTCTGATTATTAAGGGGGGAAGAAAAATAATGCCTGCATTGGGGCAGGCTTCACTACAGGTTACACTATTCTGTAGCTTAAGGACAAACTCCCCTATGATGCAAGTAAACTCCCTACCTTAAATCCATATCCTTGGGATTGCAGTAAAATATATATATATATCTTTTTGTAGAGAGCAAGGAGACTTTTGGAAAGAGAGAACTTTTCTATCAGATAAAAAACCTGACTGCTGTCTGTGTTTTCACGTGAATGATGTATCCAACACAGAGTATTTAAACTGTATTATTGTCTGCCAGTTCAAGCTGCAGGATGGGCTTTGAACCCACAGCTTTGGAGCCATAGTTAAGTCCAAAACTTTTTTGAGAGCTCTTCTTAAACTTCTTTTCTGTTGTTTTCAAGCTTTCATAGAGTCATAAAACATGGGGAAAAAATAGGCTCACTCTACCAACTCAAAAATATTGCGTAAGGAAATATATGCTGTGGTAAGTATCCACAGGAAAGTATTAATCATTTTTTTACTAAAAAAAGGAAAAACCACCCCACGCTGAAAAAGTAGTAGCACTATAAAAGTAACTTGGTAGATGGATAAAGAACTCCAGAGTGAATGACAGTGTTTGTCTCTTGGAAGTCTGTTCTTCAATCCCACAAGAACTGTGGGATTTAGCCTTGAATAAGAGAGGTAAGAATAGGGCCTAAGTTACATATAAGAATTTAAAAAGCAGCTTGTCCTGTTTCCCCCCCAGAAAACAGCAAACAAGCTAAATAATTTTCCTGGTTGTGCTGATCTAAACCATTTGTAAAACTGGACTTCTGAGCTCTGTTTGCATTAAGCAAAGCTGGATGCCAGGCTTCTGCTCTACTTTGAGAAATTCACCATAGCTAGAAACTGCAGGAGATAGAGACACAGGCCCAAAACTCCATGTAAGCACAGTGAATTCACTACTCAAAACCCCAAACAGAAATGGAAAATACACTGGAGCATCAATTACAAAAAGAAGCACTCACAGGTAGTAGAATTAGTTCGTCAGATTTCACCTGAGACCTCACTATGAAAAGCAAGTTGGCACCACACCCAGTATGCTTTCTTCAGTTTAGCTCCATGCTCTCTCTGATAACGTGCTCTGATTTTCCTGGTCTGTACTACTTGGTCTAGTGATGTGAGATTTCTATTCTCTTCTGTAGTTATAAAGCACATAGGTTCATTAATTCATAAACCCAAGAGGGAACTTGGGTTGGTCTAGTCTGTCCTCTTATGATACTGCCATCCTTGAGTGTTGACCAAAGAAATCGTATACTGTTAAGGACATTTAGAAGATTTTTTTTCACGGGTAAGCATTTTTCTGTTCAGAACTTGTTCTTTGTCATGTGAATTTGCATACCTTCAGATTTTTGCTAGTGGTTCTAATTATGTCCTTCTTAAGTAGATTAAAGGTTCCCTAAGGAAAAACTAATTTTTTCTAAGTATTTTTCCTTAAAGAATTGAGCCAGCTCCCATTTTTTTTCCTTTAGACATTACACCAAATGAGCTTCCAAGCCTTTCACCAGAAGGCATTTTCCCCACTTCCTGAAGCAAATATTTTTTTGTGGCTGTTTTCTGAACTTACTTCAGTGTTTCCATATCCCTTCAAAAATGCTGACATCAGGACTAAATGAATTCCTCCAGCATCAGCTTGAGCAATGCCATATACAAGGATATAACCCATACTTGTAACTCATAATTACTATTACTTGTTACTCATGTTCAAGTGCTCAATGGGACTTCTTATTCAATGGCCCATTTTATATGATCCCTGATCAGCTAATTAGAAGCCCAAAATCACTGTGCTGACAGTATGGCTTTGATGCCTTGTTCCTTGATGAAGAAATGTGCAGTTAGCTGAGTCAGAATGCACTTTGTGGAGTCAACAAAGCTTATTGCATTGTATTCTACAACTTATGACCATTTCATACTCTGCTGGACTTCATGTTATCAGCAAACATTATTGAGAGATGATTTTATGTTTACTTCCAGACCCTTGATGAACATACTGCCTATAATGTTGAAGTATTTATTTCTGTATGGTGTAGAGAAAGAGCAAGAAAGTCTATTGTGTACTAGAAAGATTTCTCAAGGTAACTCAGAAAATGCTGTATATGTAATAAAATGCCAGGTCACATTTTCTAGTCTCACATTGCCCTAGTCTCCAATTTTTGAGTAACTTAATGACAGCATTGAAATGAAGACATTTATATATAGACACTGCAGGCCAAGCTATCCAATTTCTGTGTAGATTAGGTATATGGACCCTCCATGTTGATCCTAGTACACGGCATCCATGGCCTTCTCACACTTCCTTGGCAGATTAGGTTTAAGAAATATTATGAGATCAAAAGTCTTGAAATATGTGCCCATGTCAACAGAGTTAAAAAATGAGAAAAGAAAAAGGAAGGAATACTTAGCCTACACCTTTTTTATATTATGAGAATAAAGTTGATTATTGACAGCAATATCAAAGTTGAAGCTGGGAGCTTTCAGTCCTACACAGCTTGTTAGTCCAGAACACCATATTCTGCTGAACTGATATAATTGAAAGCATCCAGTATTAGTGGTGTATTTAACTTGACTGCTGTCTAAGCCTCATCCAGCTTCTCATTCCCTCTCCCCACAGTGGGATGGGGGAGAGAATTGGAGCAGCAGAAGTGAAAAAAACTCGTGGGCCGCTACAGACCATTTAGTAAGCGAAGAAAAAGGAGGTAGAACCACGTGATGTAAAGGCAATCACTCACCACCTCACAGCAGCAGACTGATGTTTAGCCCCTTTCCAAGTGATGGTTATCTTGGAAGGACTCTTCCCCTGCTTTATTGCTGACCATAATGTTATACAGCATGGAATATCTCCTTGGCCAGTTGGGGTCAGCTGTGTCTCCTCCCAAACTCTTGCCCAATCCAAACTGCTTGCAAGGGGGAAGAAAAAGTGATAGAAAAGACCTTGACTCTATGCAAGAACCACAGAGCTGTGGCTAAATTGTGGTGTGTTGCCAACACTGGTTTTGTCACAAATCACAGCTGTAGCCTCACACAGGATGCTAGGAAAAATATTAACTCCATCCCAGCCAAACCCAGCATACTACTGGACAACAAAGGAGCAATAACAGGCACTGAATTCAGATCATGAGAGTGTGTAGTCAGGTTGTTTACAGCTCTGCACTAGCCCAAGAAAGTCTTTACTTTATTTAGGTATATAGTGTACATAAGGTTGAAAACAGCTTCATATCCTGAATTCAACAGCCTGAGACTGTAGATTGTTATAACTAACAAAGCTATGAATGCCCACCTCCTTTAAGAAATACTGTATTTCTTTCATGAAAATAAAAGCTATACATATAATAAATGATAGAACTTTCCACACAGGACAAAAAAACAAGGCTGGTTTTTTAAGACGAGCTGTGCTTCATTGAACTTGTACTGTCTTTTTAAAATACAGATCTCTACACAAATCTGATTTGTTTTTATTGCCTCGCAGTCTTAAGCTTCATGCTCTGCCTGCTTCAGTATTTGAAAATCAATTATTTCAAAGTATTAATGTTATGAAGAGTTGGTTGCACAGTTTACACTAAAAGGCATTGTTCAAAGCATTCAATTTGCTTGTAATTATTTAGAGAGAACTCACTTAGATGTAAAAATAATCACTATACTTATATATTACTCTTTTATTACCAGTTCATTTTAATTTTCAAAACTCATATATACTACTCACTGTATAGTAGCAGCCTGCACTGTCTCAATGACAGGATATTAAATACCCTGCACTCTGTTTCCATTTAGTGTAGAAAGGAATCTAGGTCTGCTGCATCCAGAAATGGAATTAAGTTATCACAGAATATTGATTTCAACACTGAGAAATGATGTGTCTTTGATACAAATTTTTAATGCAAAATAAAGTTAAAGTTAAAATAAGATATAATGTCATCTGTTAATTTCAAAGAGTATTAGAAATATGAGACAAAATTAAGATCTGAAAATTCAGGTTTCTGCTTCATCCTCACTCAACTGTGATGTTATTACTGGCCAAAATAAGTTGGTTTTGTTCCCATAGCTTAGCTAAAAGTTTATTTGTTGATATATGATCTCACAAAAATCTTTCTCTGAGTTGGGATGGGAAAACAGCTTAGACATCCTCTGGAAAGGTTTTGTAAAGACCCCATTGCTTTGGTCAGACTTTTGTGTCTGGGTTCATAATCTGGGAAAAGCAAAGCCATGAGTCCCTCACAGTTATTATTTTATATAAAGTGACCTGTTCTCAGGCTGTTATTTCAACCAGGGTGGTTGGCAAGAGAGAAGAGGGTAATACCTACCTATAGTATAATAGGCTCTTCCACTAAGCTCCTGAAAGCTGAAACACTGTGGATTTTTTATCTTATAAATATCCAGTTAAACAAGAAAAAAGAAGCAGATTATCCATGAATTGAGGTGATACTGGGATCCCATTACAAGCAGAAATGTTTTTAAGTTCCATTGCCCAAAGTGTTTTCTTTAATTATTTCTTGCAGATTTCAGATTGTTGATCTATGCGATCTGAAGTTTGGAGGAGGAAGATTTGGATACAGTGGAATTATTTGAGATGTGAACATCAAGCAGGAGAACAACTGCAGACTGTCAGCCCTCTTCAGGACCAAACCCAGTATATTTCACTCACTTTGGTGACTCCTCCCTGTCATCTGCTTCTTGTCCCTGTATGAAGCTGAGAGACAGACAAGAGTACCAGCCTCAGGAGCTCAAAAGTGATTTTCTAAGTAGTGGACTCAAATATTTTTGCCAGTAGCTACATCAAATGGATCAGAAAGTTGGAGAAAGTAGGTTGATGAACATTTTATTAATCTGACTGCACAGATAAAGAACTCCATTATTCTAAAGTTTGTTTAGACTTGCCAGAAACAGAATATTCTGAATCCAAGGTTTCCACAAATGAAAGAAACATCAAATCACATTACAAATATTCAGGGAATAGAGCTCTTGTTTATGAGAAACCATATCTAATTTTCATTATTATCTGTCAACAGTGTCCATCCTCAGTGAAAAGAATTCTGATTTCTAATTTATAAAGCTTGAAGGAAGTACACAGGATGATTTTGAAAAGTGGATTTGTGTTCTTCCTTTAATATTAAATCTGGTGGGTAAAGGAAACACCAATTTTTATTTTCTCTTGAAGTATTTTTTTCTCTATAGTTCTGATGAAACTTCACTACTTCTGATGAAGGAGGAAGTGGAGATGCCAACATTTGATGCTGATTCAGAGGCACCCACCACATGCTATAAAAGCTGCTGCCTGAAAGGGATTATGTGTTCCTTGAACTATTATACTCTAAAGGAGATATGAATAAACTTCCAAATTCCAAAATGATTGAAAAAAAAAAAACACGCCCACAGGAAAAAAAAAAAAAAAAAAAAGAGAGAGGACCAAAAAGAAACTTGAAGAAATTGAATCAATTCATGACAAATTTTGCCAACACATTTCATATGAATAAGACGTCAGATGTTCTGAAGTTATTTCTACAACTAGTCTACAAACAAGAACTGTCAGTACAAGAAAAAATGGGTTGCATCTGCTTATTCTTTAGTTCCAGAATATTTACAAACCTGTAGCAAAGATTAATCCAAAAAGACCTTCTTGTTCAGTAGATGATACAATGAAGAATCAGAAAACTAGTTTGTTCTGCTATAATTTAGAGCAGCATTGAGGCTGACTAAGTCATGCTAGACACTGCACAGACCATACATGAATCCTTTGACCTCATCCTCTAGATCCTATGTCAGAGAGTGAAAAGCTTCTGAAAAGGGACCAATTTTTCAGAGCTTTCTTAGCCAGACATTGTCTCTTATATAGGCACGATGGCCACTTGTCACTGAAGTGACTTTTATCATCATTACTCTCAATCATCTCTTTGAACTATATTTAATAGCTTCAGGTCACCATGATGTTTTTGGTAAGTGCAAACTATTATCTGCTTCTTGGTTTGAAATTTCAGACAGGAGAAAAAGTTAGACCCTTAATTTCACTAGTCCTTGGCATTTATCAGAGGATTTTTTTAATCAGCAAAGAATCATAGTGGCTGAAAATCTGAATGCAACAATCCAGGAATTACTGAACCAAACTATTTCATAATATATTGCAGTTCAGTTTCAGTATAACCCTAAGCTTTGCTGCATTCTTTCCTTTAGGAGCAAATTTGCCTTAGGCATACTATTTCTGACAGTCTAGAATACATCCTCCTTAAACCTAAATTCATATGGTAAGCTCTTATTCTTAAATCCAATTTTATCCTTATTTTGGAGGAAAAACTACAGATAAGGATCGGTTTCTACACTTGCCCTTAGTTGCTTCAGAAAAAGGAATGCAAACTGACAAAGCGTCTTTATTTCTACTTATTATTCCAATTACTTATCTGCAGTTTGGATCATGATTGCTTCTATTTATACTGGGAGCCTACACATTGCACTATTTCTGCATGACTGCTTGTCAAACAAACACCTCAAACAACGATAAACAGCTCCCTTTGATAATTAGAAATTCAGAATTTTTCAGGGGAAACAAGTGAAACATATTTTTTAAATAGAAGGTGACTGAGCTGTGAATTGGAGCTGTATGCCTCAAATTCAGTAACTGAGACAGCTAGAAGTAAAATGAAGTCCTAAAATAAAGATCAGGGCTCACAGTACATAAAGTAAACTTTTAGTAATAAAACATATTTACACACATGAAATATTCAAAGTTTGTAACCTGCCATGTAGCATATGGCTGCGATCTGTAGACATGCATGAAAAATACTTCAGGTGATCCTGTTCTGACTAAAATGTTGTTCAAAATTAGCATTAAATGAATGGGGTTTTTACCAAGGGAGTAGACAAAATTGTATATAGGTAGCTCTGCCTCTGTTTTGAAAGGTTATAAAAAATAGAATTAATGTGTAATGCAAATTTGCATTTACTAAAAAACCAATATTTTAGGTCTTGTTACAAAGACTTTATACACTGCACAGACAAGAAAACAAAACCTTGAACAACATTGCATGTTAGGAAACGATGTAATTAAGTCAAAGTGACAGTCTGAAAATTAGGGCAGCTAATGGGGAGCATTGACACAAACTGGTTTAGCCTTCTCCTAAGAACCTGAGGTGGCAGTGACATGCCCTATGGGTCTGGCTCTCAGGACCCTCTCCATGACAAACTTCCTCCTTCACACACTGTGGAGCAAAGTAACACTAAAGAATTACTTGAGAGAAAGTCTGTCAGCCCCTATAAATTTGGGCAGAAAGGCACAGGCGATTTTGAGGGAGCAGTACTTGATTTCCTTCCAAGGAAGTTAACATAATGCAGTCCACTTGTTAAGAGCCTGCTGTGGCAAGGTGTTGAGAGCTCTCTAGTTCAATGGGCTATAGTCAGCGTGGGATGCTGAGCACATTTCAAGTTGCTCCCTGAATCATGCAGGCATCCAATATGCTCACAACTGTTCTAACAGTCACCCTAAAGATTTGCACATAACCCACGGACACAAAAAAAATGAAGGTTGAAGCATATGGCAAGATTTTAAATTTCTCTGAAAGACATCAGAGAACTTTACATGCAATCACAAAATATTACACATTCAAATGCTTCAAAGCTGTTTGTAAAAGATCACTGTCATACTGTGGGATTGATTCTTCTGTTATTCTCCTTTTGCTTCACTAAGCCCCTGCTGAGAATCTGAAAGTGCATTGGCTCCACAGGTCTTTATGCAGTAGCATTTATTGAAAGATACCAGCAAACACAGAGCTGTAGTTAGATGATGCCAGGGTAACTCAGATGCTAAGGAAGGTTTATGCATAGAAATCCAATCTTTTGCAGGGATTGGTTTGGGGGTTTTTTTCAGTTTTTTCCTGTCATCTACCCAGGCTGTTTGCTCCAGATGAGACGTTTCAGAGGTGTGCATGTGTCCAGAGGTGCTATCTGCAAAATGTTACTCTTGCTCTCAGTCACTTGCTCCCCCATTCATCTTGGGTAACCTACAAATGCCAAACATGCTATCTAATCCTAGAAGGTCCTTCTAAAACTAACTTACTGCTCGTTTTGGCCAGACAGCTTCTTTATCTTCCCCTATATTCAGGGCTCCAGAGTCACACCCCCTTTGACTGACAAGAAGCAAGTTGATTTACCCTGGTAATCTTTGAGATTGTCACAACAATTCACAGTATGGCGTGTTGACAACACGGCTAAACTCAGACCTTCTGCTCTAATTGAAAATGTCCCTTATGCTTTAGATAAAGGAAAACCTTTGCTAAATCCTTACCACAGCCATGGTTATGGTGACATTTCTTTTGCTGCCAATATCTGCTTAAGGAGTTCCTTGCTCCTTCTCTCTCCACTCCTCTATCACTTTTCCAGTCCTTGTGTTGCTCCATTAATTATGCTGCTACAACTGTCTTTCAGGACATACCAATGACCAGCCTACTAATAATTTGGCAGGAAAAAATGAAGTCAAGTTTAATACTGGTCAGTTTTCCCACCACATCCTTCCTACAGGCCTGAAGAGTGGCACCAAGAGAAGGGGTGGTGTGTCAGGCGTTACACACCAGTTTCACCACTGACAGATGGTCTGTGCAGCCATGCCCAATGAACTACATTAGAAACATGATTCACTGGGAAAGTTAATTCAGTTATACATGCTGACTCACCACGGGTTTGTTGTGGAAGACTGCAATTATGCTACCTTCTACAGAGTACCAAGGCTAGTTTGGCAAGACCTAACATGGTGTCACTGCTAAAATTGGCTGTCAAATCTCTCCCCTCTCAGGTCATGGAGCTGCTCCTGCCCCAGACGTCCACCACCATGGGCACCTGACTGACCCCCAATGGGAGCTATAATTCTATTAACATATTTTTATAGGGTTAATTTTTTTTTTTTTAAATCTAGAACTCTAAACCGAGTCACCATGAGGACAAGTGCTGTGCAAAGGAGACAGAGCAGTCATGCAGTTTGGAATGGCAGGAAAGGGATGAGACTGGCTCCTTGGGTAGCAAGCAATTAAGTTGGTTTAGCTTTTGTGTCAAACTACATAATGACTAAAGAAAACACAAAGAAGTACTACCTGTCTGTCAATCTTGAGTGAGCATAAAAGGGCAAGAAGGTTCATTTTCCTGGCTTAACGTGGTGGCGTGTGTTAGAACCAGGAAAAGAAAGTGGATTAATTTCTGCTGAAACAAGAGTTTTGGGAGGATAACAGGCATGGCTCATTAGCTCCACTAGGGGTAGGGGAGGGGAAGGTGGCTTTTCCCCTAGGGGCTTAGGTAAACACAGAACTTTACAGGAAAGTGCTTTAAACAGCCAAGGAAATATCAGAGAAGAAATCTGGGAGGAAATATCAGACTAATGTTTGCATCTTAGCTGTTCTTTCAACTAACAGCAGAGATACCCTCTATGGAAATTACATGATTAGTTCTGCTCATTCTCTATCCCATGCAGGTTGCCATTTTTAATAGCCTTTTACTGTTTCTTTTACCTTTTACCTTGGTAAAAGGTTTCTGAAATGTAGCTTCTCTCAGCTGGTGGTTTGACATTAGGGAGACTTTGGCAGTAATGCCAACTATGGTGTAAGAAGGGTTAATTTGAATCCCACTTGGCCTGAGATTTCCCTTTCTATATATGTCTGTGCACTAAATGAGAGGAGCTAGGCTGTACAGATGAAGAAGATCTTGTTAGAAAAAATTATGGTGCTTGGAAGAACATTCTACTCTGAATACCTGGATCTAGTGGAAGGTGTCCCTGCCCATGGCAGGGGGAGTAGAACTAGTAAATCTTTAAGGTTCCTTCTAACACACAAAATTTTATGGTTCTATGAAAGCAGACACAGAAACAAAAACAAAAATAATTATAGTAAATTGAGATTATTTCTCCCACTCTTCCCTTGCCCACAGCACAATGTCATCTATGAGAAGAAAGACCTGTATTTTATTTTCTGCTCTTTAGATTTGTTGCCTTTTTTATCTAAAGATTTATTTTATAAATATATGAACAGTTACAGGTAGTTTTAAGATGCATTTTTAATTAAGGCTACCATTAGCTAGTATGATAGAAGCTTATTAGAAGTCACAGGCCCATAGCTCATATGTCTTACATTTAGTCAGAACACTGGACTTTTTTATTAGCACCTATTTTTAAGTATTTGACTGGTTATAACACTAAATACCTGTTTCAAGTAAAAAGATCCAATGAATTGAGTTCCAATCTTTGATGACTTTACATAATGTGGCAGCAGCTTGAGCCAGGGGTGACAGTCTGCACAGCCAGGGCTACCTCTATGGACATATGTCACCAAGCTTGATGAATATAACCCAAGAGGTCATCAAGAGCCTGAGCAGACCTCAGCATGAAAGGTGAGCAATTTGCTTAGCTTTTGTACCCTAAATCAATGTTTAGCAATAAACTGACCACCCCAGTTAGCAGCTTACAGCCTTGCAAGTGAACTTGAAGCCAGGTGCTTCTTTGGTGGTGACGTGTTTTCTCACAAAAAAGGTCTGTCAAGCCAGTTTCCTTTTAATTCTTCTAACTGAAGGTTTGGGGATAAACTACAGCCATTTTAAAGGAGACAAAACTGTGACTTCTCTGTTATGGAATCCAGCCCTTCAAAGTGCAGACAGTAATTCCAGGTTGTTTTGTTATCCAGTATTGCTTACTCACCTGTTACCAGCCCCACAATGTTTCCATTCAACAGAGAAAAATTTGCTTGATTCCTACCTCTCAACAAACAGAAATTAACTGACTTGCTTGCAACCATGCATGAAGACATTAGACCCAGCTGCTGTACATCTATAGCAGGCCTCAAGTTAAGATTAAAGCAGCGAACAGTGCCAAGTAAATTGACCTAACCAGCAGTTTTCTCTGGAAAGAATACTGAACAGCACTGTAATATACCTCCTCTAATTTTCTTGTGTCAGCACTAAAGATAACACTAGGTATTTGCTTCACATCATTTACAAGGAAAAAAAAAAGCTTGCATGGGAAAGTGTAGCAAGGAGCTGAAGTAGTAAGGGAAAAAGCCTGGTGAAATGCAGGTTTGTGAGAAGTAACCTGGGACAGAAATAGGGAAGGACATTAAAGCCTTCCCTTTGGAATTCGCTTTCTCCAGAGCTGCCCCACTCTGTCACGCTCAGGCTTAAAGAGAACTGCCTGCACAAAGCAATCCAGGACAGGTTCCTGCCTCACTTGGGCAGCATTATCCTGGGAGAGAGCTTGTGCAAGGTGCAGGTTTCACACTGTTTCCCCATGCAGGCACAGCCCCAGCAGCAGAAAGCCCCCAGGTCTCAGCCTGAGGCTGGGTTTCCACGCGGTCCCTGCAGCCGTTATGGCACTGCCGACAGAGATTACTAATTCTGGCAGCGTGGGACTGCAGTGCTGACACCTGCCTACCCAGCCCGAAACCTGCAGCTTCCTGCACAGGGCCTCCTGCAGACATCACGTTGGAACAGCTGTCAATCACCCATGCCTCAGGACAGATCCATGCAGCTGACCTGCAAGTGAAATATTTCCCCCTACTAATCCCTGAGAGCCACCAAGGGCTCCCTTTAACAACTTCAGATGTCACTATGTCAAATAAAAATGGTACTCATTTCTGGTTTTGAAGTGAAAGTTAAGTTTTGTTTCCTAGTAATTACTTATATCAAAGGAGAAGAAGAGTGAATCGGTGACCTGTTCTTTGCTTTTGGTTTTTTTTGAGCCCATTGATCCTTGGGAGAGCAACAGCCACAGGAATCACAGCTTCCTAGGGCCTGGCAGCTCCACAGTCCAGCAAGTGTGTTGTGGTGCTGAGCTTGAAGTTATGCCCTAGTGAACAAAGAGCAGCGAGAAAGCTGAGCAGTGAACAGCCAAAGGGACCAGGGATCAAAGGATACTCCATCTCCTGGCTTTGGTGGGGTGATAACAGGACAGGCAAAATATGTCTGCTAAATATGGTCTGGAGATGGTATCATCAGTGGGGACTTTTTAACCCACACTGAAGGCAGAAACACAAACGAAAACATGAGCTTGAAGGTGTGTTAATGTTTAGTATTCATAGCCCAGCTGATCTGTCAAGCCATGTACTTGTTCCCTCTGCCAATAAAATTATATGGATCTAGATACTTGGGGTTACATATGAGAGAGAAATCTTAATGAATTCAATATGACACCTTCATGTTGCTTGTTTTATATGGCTACTCAAACACTTATATTTTAAAAATATAAATGTATTCCTTCTGTGGAGACACAAAAATATGGCTATTGGCCCTTTATTGAAAAACAGCTTATGTGGCAATTTTTAGCTAGATTTGGTTTGAAAATGAACTATGCACATAAAAAAATACATATTTTTCTAAAGAGAGACTTTCAAAGAGCCTTTTGAAAATTAGTTATGCATTGGAGCCAAATATTTCACAGAAAGAACTTGGAAACAATACACTGGCATTTTTTCTTGGATTACTCTCAAACAGAGGCTTCTGACTACAACAGTATGCAGCACTTGCATGATATGGACAATTGCCTTGGGACTGAGAAATCAATTCTACAAAGCACTAAAAATGCTGAAGATCAGCACTTTGTGGGATACCACTGATTCTTTCTGGGACGAGTTAGCTGCTGAGACACTCAAACTGACTTAGTGCTACTGATGTATTTCAAATGTTAAACATAATCTGCAATCTTAATACTACTTTAGCAATGGTTGTTCCTTCAAGCATCTACAGATAAATCCTTTAAATTCTCTTCTGCAAAAGACCAATGTCTGTCAGTATATACTTCAAGGAAAGCTGTGGATTAATTCTGTAGGTCAAGGTATATGCAACATTCAAAACTCTGTTTTACTGGAAATGGTTAAATCTATTGCTTGGGAATGGATGAATTAATTTGATAGAGAAAACACTTATGAGAATAAAAAAACAAAAAACAGGTAGGTGTTTGTGGCTTAAGAAGATCTAATGACAAATAGGGGATCTGTTTTTTAAAGCATATATGGACTACAGTAATTTTATATTTGGATTGTTCAACTATTCAGAAAAAATTAACCACCAGTTTTTCCTATTCAGCTGCAACACTTCTGAAACAAGCGACTACTTACAGATTAAAGTGGTGTTCTAGATAAGTAATTGGAGTCCAAAAATTTTATGGTGAAGATTTAGAAAAAGACTACCATAAGTAGCTGTACCAGTGCTGGATGACTTTCAAATACCTACACATACCTTGATTTTTCAGAAAATACTTGTTCTGTCCTGAAAAATCAGTTTCTCTGACATTTTTTTTCTAAACCGAAGCATCTCTAATCACAAGTCACTTGAAAATTTATTCTTTCTTCCCACTAATGCATTTTGATAACTACACTTTTTACACTTCTAACTATCAATAGTGAAAGAGTGAAGAGAGAGTTTCTAAAAGTGAATCTTGTCAGCAAATAAGTCATTAGTATGCCACCTAAATAGCTTCAGTCTTGGCATGCTGAATAGTCATGCTCTGATAAGATTTTGGTATGATCCTTTAATTATTCTTGCAAAGAACGCAAGTAATTAAATCATGAAGTACTCAATTTTCTTCATTTCGTATAGGGACTGGTATTATTCCCAATAAAAGGCAATATACAAATATGCAAAACATGACTATTACCATTACAATGTAAATAAGGCAGTAACTCTCATAAAGAGACACCAAATAAATGACTAAAGCATATTAACTCTGCCACTTTGTCATCCTCTCAAAATAGGGAATAATGCAATCTGCTCTAAAATGCCTATATAAAGGCTGAAAAAGTAAGCTGCTTTCCTTACAGAGCTTCTCAAACTCTCTTCTATAGCACAATTGGCTTTGTGTGTGTTTGGGGAAAAGGTGTCCAAAAGCTCTGTGAATTATTCAAGAAATCTAAAAGTATTACAGAGGACATGTCCCCGAACACTTTGTCCCTGGCTCAGGGCCTCTGCTCAGCAGCACACGCTGAAGGAAAGCATAGTCTGAGGCCCTATAATTGATGCCTACTGGTGATTCTTTTTTTTTTGCACAGATCTCCAGCACCTGCTTGCTTTCTCCCCATAAGTGCCAGTGTGGATGCAGAGCCACAGTCATTTCTGCACTCCTATTTCACCATGCTTTCTTTTCATTCTGATCTCTGTGGATTACAGGGCTAAGGATTTGGACTCCAGGTCCCAACCTGTTTTAATCCTGCCTGTAAGTGAATGCACATGTGGAAAATAACGAGTGGAAGTGACCACTTACCTGATGGTCTGATACAGAATCACAGGATTGCCAGGGTTTACCTAATACAACCATCATTCTACCATCACCATAATCACTCCTAAACCATATCCCGCAAGTGCCACATCTAGATGCCACTTAAAATTTCCAGAGATGATGACTCCACCACCTCCCTGGGCAGATTATTCCAAAGCCTAACCACCAGGTTGTTTTTTGGTTTGTTTGTTTTTTTTCCTAATATCAAATCTAAATCTAAACCTCCCCTGATGCAACTTAAGGTCCTTACTGTCATNTAATCACTCCTAAACCATATCCCGCAAGTGCCACATCTAGATGCCACTTAAAATTTCCAGAGATGATGACTCCACCACCTCCCTGGGCAGATTATTCCAAAGCCTAACCACCAGGTTGTTTTTTGGGTTGTTTTTTTTTTTTCCTAATATCAAATCTAAACCTCCCTTGATGCAATTTAAGGTCCTTACTCTCATCTTTTCATTTGAGACATGGCAGAAGAGACCAACTCCAGCCTCACTACAACCTCTTTTTAATCTCCCTCAGACGAAAGAATACCCAGCTCTCTCAGCTGTTCTTCACAGGACTTGTGCTTCACCAGTTTGAAACTTCACCAGTTTCACTGCCCTTCTCTGGACTTGCTCCAGCACCTCAATGTCCTCTTTGAAATGAGGGGCCCCCAACTGAATGCAGGATTCAAAGTCTGGCCTCACCAGTGCTGAGCACAGGGGGACAATCACTGCCCTGATCCTGCTGGCCACACTATTCCTGATAGAGCCCAGGATGCCACCGGTTTTCTTGGCCACCTGGGTATACTGCTGGCTCACATTCAACCATCTGTCAACCAGAACTCCCGGGTCCCTTCCTGCTGAGCAGCTCTCAAGTCACTCCTCCCCAAGCCTGTAGTGTTTCACGGGGCTGTATAAATGGTTATATAACATTGTATAAATTCTGGGGAGGGATGATGGTACAAAAACAGATAGAAATGCTTAGTGTGACCACAGAGACAGCTCTTGGCAGCTCCTTTTTCAGCTACAAACTTATCCAAATTATGTGTCTGAAATAATCAGCACTATCTGCTGCTATGCCATCTATCTGTTGCCAATACAGCCACAGCCTGTGGGAAGGAACTGAGACTAACAACCTCACACACCAGTTTAGGCTATTTCATTGACCTTCAAGCACTTTGACATAGCCCATGAAGACTGAGAAGCATGAAGGCACTGGTATGAGATTGCCTGCGTAGCCTTAGTGAGGTCCTTCACGTGCGTGTAGTATGGCACCATATTTACAGACACTCCATCCCTATCTAATGCCAGGCACAAGATGGGCACATTCAAGAGTCGCTCTTGCCCAAAGATGTCCCATCACAAACCCAAAGTCTCACAATAAATAAAATGGCAGATTGTAAGGATGACCTGGAAGGCAGCAGAACCCATGAAGTAGAGCACTGGGACAGTGTTTATACTTCCAGTTTTGCCAGCACCTTGGTGGCTAATTTCCAGCAAGATGCTGAACATCCTCATCCATCATTTCCCCACTCATAACAAGCATATGCAGAATAATATCAGCTTTCTTGATAAAGTATTTGAGATAGACGTATCAGTAAAAAAGGATATGCAATAGGCATGTCTGTCTTTTGAGAGACAAGATTTTCACACCTCACACAATCCTCCCTTCTCGGTGGAGAGAATGAAAAAAACCTCTACACCTTTCAATTTTAAAAAATCTAAACATTCCTAATCCTTGGATCACACCTGGAACTATTTATTACCAAGATCTGATCCTGTGATGGGATTAGTTCAGCCTCAGTGTTACAGTAACTCCACTGTGGTTTGACTCGTAACAGGGAATAAAAATACATACTTCTGGAGTTATGTTTCATATTAGATGGTGAGCATATTTGTATGAGTCCTCATTTTCCCATTCAGCTTCAGAGGATCCCATTACAGAGTTTTGTATGGTTATTTTCTACTTCTGCGTTGGGTCAAGCTTTCCCCAGGGTACACTTCTAATTCATGGTCTTCTACATTATTATTACCCTTTTGACCTAAATGATTAGCCAAAGTTTGAGGCCCTGAGGGCTGTTTCTATTAGGAGGAGAAAATTATGAAGTCAAGCATCTTTTAGGCATATCTACTTAAAAAAAAAAAAAAAAAACCAAACCAAAAAACCTCCAAAATCACCCACACCCAATTTTATTCCTGTTTCCTTCAATGCAGGAGATATACAACAACCAAAAAAAATATCCTTGCCTTCCCTTCTTGAAGCTTTTCAACCAGCACTGAGACCTTTCTAGGACTGCCACAGTGATTATTTAATTCTTTCTTATTTTCACATTATCTTCCTCCTTTGAGCCTTCTGGTATGCTTTTACTCCTGCTTTTTTCTTTCTTTTGCTATTACCTTACTCTTCCAGACATATCCAATTTCAACTGAGATTAATTTAATATCCATTCATACACTTCTTCCACTTAATTCAAGTGCCTGAGCATCCTCACTTATGCTTTTGTTTCGGGAGGTGAAATGTGCTAGAGTTTAGGGTGGAGGCTGCTACTGTTGGAGCTGCTGCTAGCATGAATTTACCTGTTCCTTAGAGAAAGGATTTAACATTCACCAGGTTCCATGGAACTTTACAAATTCACATTTTTGGAATGCTGGGAGACCCTTCTGGTTTGCTTACATACCCCACTCCTCTGGCTCCAGAGTCGGCAGCCAAACCAACCCTTGTGCTGGTTGTACCAGGGCAGTGAGTGATGGCAGCAGCGCTGTCCTCCCCCAGCCTCCTCTCCCTCTCTGCTTGTAGGATAAACAGCTGTGATAGCTCAAAGGATAGCGTGGTAGAGGGTCAGGAATGAGAAGTTGGGAGTGGGGGAAAGGCAGGATGGTGCTTTTGGCACTGGTGTCAGCACACCTCTCTTGAAACATTCATCAAACCAGCCTCATCCATTGAAATCTCTCTGAGCTCTGAGCAAGCAGAAATGCTTGAAAAGTAGATGCCAGTAGCAGCCAGTTCTAATCTGAGAACGGTATGGAAAAAGCTGTGAATTTTTAAATTATGGCAGTTATGTAGAGTAGCAGAAGTGTCTCAATGCTTTCTACCTGTCATATTTAAATATCTATCCAAAATGAATTAAAAGAACATAACAGAAAACATGCTCATGATGAGTTCTAACTGACACAAAGGGGTTTTGGTATTTCATAGCCCTAACAGCTGAAACCCTTCAAAATGTTAATAATGTAGCAACCTCCAAAAGACCACTGTGAAAGATAAGTGCAATTTTCAGTGACTTGCCCAACATTAACAATGGCATTTGTGGCACTGCACCCACATCCTCACCTTCTCACCCACCTGATCCCAGTGCTCTCACAATGGGAGTCCAACTATTATCTAAAGGAGAAAACCTTGTGTGAGTAAGCTGTAAAAACAGCTATAGAGAAACACATCAGAGAGTGCCCTTCTATTATTTCCTCTTGCAGATGCACATTTTCAAATAAAACTCCAGCATTAGTTCTTGAGGCGATAAACACAGCGTTCTCCAAACTGCCCAAGCCCTCATGCTATACCTATAACCCCAATCTAATAACACAAATATTAAAGCGGAAAAAGCTTGCATAAAATCTATATTACCACATTAATCTCAAAAGGACATTTGGCTAATATAAAATTCAGCATCATCTTCATTGATGGTTCAGGGAAATAAAGTTGTAATAAATTGCCGCAAGGCAAAGTACTAATGATTGAATGAGGCTATGCAATTAAGATGTAAGTTTTTTAATCACCTTTGAGGTTAAACACAGAAGAATTATGAGTAAAAGGGCAATTAAATGCCAGAACTTTCAATCTCAGGTCTCCTCATCAAAGATTCAGTTACCCAAATTGTTTTCCACTATTTCAGAGGAAGAGCTGGGTATAACAATATTTCATGCCCCACAAGAGGAAGTAAAGAATACTCTTTCAAACAAAAGCATTACCAGGCTATCAAAACCTTAACAAAGAAAAATAAACTGATCAAGATTGATTCTCTAGGGCTCTCAAGTTCCTGAATTCCTAAATGTTAGCATTAGGGTACAAAAGGGAAAAGTCGTGCAAAATGTAGCCAATTATCATCTTCATATCACATTCTCAATTAATATATATCTTAATAAAATGTGAGTTGCTTGAGCAGTGCATTTGATATATCTATATCTGTAACTTTTTATATAATTTCACATGCTTCGTTTAAAAATACTTTCCTTCTAAAAAGGTTTAAGATTTATTTTTGAAGAGAAAAATGGATTCACTAATGCTCTGATCCTGCAGATGCTTACATATCTGATTGAGTAAAACTCTTCAAATTTAAGTGCATTCAAGATTGTCAAACTGCTTTGAGTTTTCTTCAAGGGACACATGACAAATCCTAACACTTGGACTGTGACTGAAAAATTAACTAGCTGCAGTCTACATTTATTCATGAAAGTTATAGGAGCATGTTATGCATAGTACTGAAAATAGTAACCTTTTTCTACATTTTCAAAGAATGTTAAGATGGAGTAGTTTAATAACCTGACTTGTTTTGTGAGGTTTTGTGCCCCTGTCTCTAGCAGAAAAAAATGGGGAAAAGTATTAGAAAAGAGGTTTCTCACTCAAGATCAGTAACGTTTCTATTACTGCACTGTAAGAGTTGAACTACTATATTTTCATAATATAAACAAATAAAGACCACATGCAATTTTCCCTTGGGCAGAATGAAGAAGGGAGAAAAGAAAAGAAAGAAGCACATTTGACAGATGCTAGTCACTTACTACATGATAAGCTGCTAGAAGGCGTATCTATTTCAAAATAACTAAATAAATTCAAAATTCACACCACTTTGTTGCAAGAACTGACTGTGTTTATTTTAGACTAGGAATGTGTTATTTTGCTCTAACTTAAAATAGCCATACACAATCCTCCTTTAAAAAATACCACACTGAAAAATGTTCCCTTAAGGTGCACATGACAAAACAGACTCTCTTAGTGATTGAAGTGAAACCAAAGTGTCCCTAATTAAAAACTTATCTCCAAAGTGGACAGAAGAGTTTAGGAAGATGGGAGGAAAAGAAGTATATTAAAATGTGGTGCTTTTTACCTTATGCAAAATGTGCCATCTTTCTCTTCTCTTCACTTACACCTCTAACCCTGTAGCAACAGTTGCAGCTGTACTGTACAAGTTTTACTGTGCACTGGTTTGAGTAATTATTGCTATTTACTACTGCCATTTTCAGGTAAAAAGTCAGTTCTCTGGCTTTCTATAAACTTACAAGTCTCTTCCCAGAGCTGTTTACAACAGCCTTTCCAGCTTAACATTTCTGAGATATGTAGGCAGCTTTCCTGACACATGGAAAAGAGTGCGAATTACTGGAGTATTCAGCATCATAAAACATACTCACTGATATAAAAGCTGAAAATGTGCATACCAGCTTTTTATTGTGCGTTTACAGCCCAATTCAAGTTTATGAATAAAGTCTCATTAAAAGTTGAATTATTGCATATTGGTTGCGCTGGCATTATAATAACACTAAACCAAAAACCAGAATCAATTGCATTTCTCTTGGCTCTATGCAGGAGAGCTTCTCTCTGTACATCTGTAATTTTTAAAAATTCCTCCTGCCTCTACAACAACCTTCTGCTAATTTTCTTCAATTTTCTGCTCCACTAACTTAAAAGTCATTTCCTTAAGAAAACAGATGACAGACAACCTGAGTGACTGATTATATTGTGCCATCACTTTGTTTTTTCTCTGAGGCCTTGGTTTAAGAGGATGGATGTTAGTGTAAATGACAGAAAGGGGAGCTTCGCATAGGATTTCACTTCTGTTCAAAGACAAGCTAATGCAGCCTTGCTGAGGTGCAATCAACTTGACAAATGGATGCTGTGCAGCCCTGTGCCTCCCACTGAAACCCGAGAGTCTGATTTACACAATATTCCCCCTGTAAACGGAGGGAAGCCCAAATTCCAATCAGACTTAACGCTGCTTGGCTGTATAATGGGTTGATCTGATAATTCCTCCCATATAATGAAATCTGATAATAGTGGGAAAAAATACATCAGAGAGAATGGAATACATTAATGAACTTGTAAAAATACACTTAAGTCTTAACAGATTTAATAAACAGAGGAAGGATGGCTCAAACCGGGAGTCTTCATATGTGGTCAGCAGTTCTCAAGTTTAACAATGAAGCTGACTGAAAATACAGAGTTTCTATTTACAATTGACTACATTCACCACACCTTTTTTCAGATGGCCAGGAAATGAAAAAGAAGAAGAAGAAGGAAAAAAAAAAAGGCATTTAAATATCAAAGTAAGCTTTGTAATATGTTTACATGTCTTGCCTTGTTGTTTCCCCTTCAAACTAAACTAATTCTCTGATACAAGCTGTTTTCTCAGGGAAATGTGAGTCAGATAGAAATGTTTTCCTACACGAAAAACAGTGTTTCATTTACTGACTGGAAAAAAATAGGAAACATTTGCTTTTAGACTTTTAAGATTTTTTTGAATTGAAAAACAAAGACAATTCCATTTCAAAACTTTTCACACAAGTTCGACAGCTGGCGCAAAAATTAACTGAATGTTTACATAGAAAAATGTGACAGAAATGTCTATTAAAATCAGTACTTTTTCTGTATCATAATAAACTACTCTGATTGCCATTGTTCTCTACAAATAAATATTTTGCCGTAGCAGCTACAATTGCAACCAGAAGCTGTTCTCACACATCTACAAGTTGAGTAGTGCAGGATTTTTAGGGTTTTATTTACTTTGCTGTTGTCACAAATAAAAGAAAAAAAGAAAAAAACTTATGCAAACATTTCATGCTGAAGTGAATGGATTTCAACAGCTGCTGATTTGGTGACATCGAGAACCCCAGTGGAGATGTCCTGCTGAATTAACGTCTTGGAAATGTTAAAAAGAAACTTCAAACAGCCCTTGTTTAGCAGGCGGTCGAGGCTCGCTCTCGGTGGGGATCATGTGAAGACTAGCAGAGCAGTCACTCAGTCATGAATCAGACTTGTCAATAGTTGCCTATTTTCTCAACAGGTGTCTCAATCACACGTCATAATCCTTCCCCCATAGGCTTCTGTTTAACAGAAATGGCTCTGGCACAGGACGCTGCTTTTCCTTATATGAGACATATATTGACTTCTTACTTAGCAGCTCCCTCCTGCAGCCTCCGCTGAGCTTTGTGCCTGGTATAAACATGTCTCTCTCGCCTGTGTGAGCCAGCGGGGAAAGAACGAGGGCTGAAACACAGGAGCGAGGAAGCTTTTAATCCTTTGTTATTGCTGCAGATAAGCACGGCGAACACCAAACCATCGCTCGCTGTTTGGTCAGATAATTATGAAGTGCTGTTATGTTGAGGTTCCCTTTGCGAATCCCTGCGCAATAATGCACTCGGTACTCAGACGGGAAAAGGCATCACTGACATAAAATGTCTTACGCTAGCTAAAATTGTAGGGAAATGCTTTGTCATAATTAAACAAAAAAAAATAAAATTAAAGTTTAAACTTAAAAAAAAACCAAACCTGAATGGCACTTTCAAGTAGGCACCTTTCATATAACTAACTTTCAATCATTACTCTTTACAGTAATTTTTGTATTTAAATTAATTTTCTCAAGTTTTGAAACCCTCATTTCTTATATAGGACACATACATTTCAGGCAACTACAGAAGTAAATCAAGTCCTGTGGGTCCTAGATGTCAGAATCCTGAACAAATGCAAGTATTCACAGAAAATTTTAAATTACATACAGTTTTTACCCTATTAAAAAGTGTTTATATCTATGCTTAGCCCTATGCTCTTTGAGTCACATCAGTATTAAATGAAAACAACTGAGATTTAAAGAAACTTTGCTTGGCTTTTCTATCAAAAAGCAACAATCCAGTAAATATTCTACAACTCATCCTAAGCTGGCACAGATCATGTAATATCTAATGTACCACCAAATTATTCAGGGCTTCCCATTGCTTCCTTTGTTTTCTAATTTTATCTATAGTGTGTATACAAAATGCTGACGAGCTAAAGCAATTTTCTGTATTTCTTGGCCAGTCTCTTCCTGTATCAATGGAAGAAGCATGCTTGCAAAATAATGTGGGCTGGTTAGTAGCAGCATGCTTCACTTTTATAGTAACAGCTCCTGTAGAAACTACAGCTTCTACATGACTTGAAAATTAAACATAAAAGAAGATTTTTAAAAAATATGTTTACGTAATGTTTTGAGCCCATAAGCTCCCTTGTGTAAGACTTTATTAAAATGTTCCATAAGGAAGATAAACTCTCCAACTGTAAGACTGTATACAACTTAATAATTTTGAAATATCTTTGAAATGCATGTCAAACGAAGTTACAGAGTAAAACTGGTGTAGTTTGATCATTCCTGCTTGTATGTCAAAATTCTTCCACATTGTTGGATAACATGAAAGTGCAGCAGCAGTTTCTGTCACCCTCAATTTAAAAACTTCTGATATATTACCTCTGAGCATGGAGTTGTTTAAATACTATCTCTAACATCAGTAAACTGCATGTACCACCTGCACCATGACTTGAATTACTGAAACACAAAACTACACAATTAAAGAGATCCTCTCAGATTTCAGCAGAAAAACATTGTACTGGAGAAATTTATAGCAAAGGAAAATATTTAAAATGTATTTCAAAGGTGAAATATAATTTGATTGTGTATCTGATGTATACTTCATAATGGAAACACCACACTGACAAGGTATTTTAAGTATGTTGATAGAAATGTATAGTCTGGGCCACATCTTGAAAATGCTATGTGAGTGCCTAATACAAATTACTCCTGTGAATTAATTTTAACTACTCACACAAGTGCTTTGTAATGACATCAGATTTTTTTCAGTTTCTATCAGAATGAATATAAAATCTATACACTACTTCCTGTGTAGACAGAGAGCATGTCAGAATATTTTGGGGTTTTTTTGCTCTGGGGCAATTTGGAAGAACTCTGTTCCTAGTTCATACATTCTTAGTCGTAATTTTATTATATTCAACACTGTATAAGTATTTTGACATAATTAACTGGATTGATAAACTGGTTTCAACATCACAGCTCAGAAAGATGCTGCTTCCTGCACAATTTTAGGAAAATTTGCATTTTTTAAGATTTATTTTCTCTGTAATTTTTGACTACATAAGGATATTATGCAAAGAGTATGCCAGATAATTATTTAGAGAACACAAATACTTTCTCTGTAAATGCAAACTTTAATGGCATTTACTCAGAAAACTTACTGGACATTGATTGATTGATTGATTGATTGAGAATAGAATCCCAGCCTCACACAAACCACATTAATCAAAAGCATCCTAATCATACCACCATGTTAACATTTTGAACTTTACTTTCAGTATTTAAGAAATGGAATTCATGAAATAATCAAAACAAATCAAATAAAAAATTCTTTTTCCTTTATAAGGACCTACTTTCAACACAGATAAGGAATTCTTTCTGTATTCTCTGCCTTCTCCCAAGCAAAGTGTAAGAATTGATAAAAAAGGAGTAAACCCCTAACATTGATGTGTAAGCATTGTAAAATGGAACTGATATTAAAAGTAAGGCAAAGGCTACAACAGCAAATGCTTAGGCACCTGGTCAGGATGATATCGAGGAACAGGAAAGTATTATTACCAGTAGAGATAACACTGATATACTAGAACTTGATCCCACTTAGCTCAAATCTCCAAAGTTTAAAGGTGTATTGAAAAATACGATGTTTTCTGGAAGAAAATCAGGCAAGTATGTAAAATCTTCCCTGTATTTCAAGACTAAAGAAGCTTAACTTATTCTGCTTATGAGACAACGTGTGGGTAACCTGACGGTGGACCTGCAATGCCTACAACAAGAAAGATTTGCTGGTAGATGTCTTAAGAATATAAAAGACAAAACCAAGTTCTTGTAAAGGTAGAGGAAGATGAGATTAGAAGAAAGGCACACAACTTCTCCCCAAAGTAGAGAGGAGTGATATTGAGATTTTTCTTTCTTCTTCCAGACAAGGAGTGGAATGGAAACTTCAGATGCACACTCTGAAACACTGTCTTTAGCAAGTTTCCAGAGCCAATGCACTACACCAGTTACTCACACTGTCCAATTCACAACCTCAAAAGACATTCTGACTTCTTAATATAACAGAAACCAAAGCATGGCACCTGGTTATACTTTCAGTTAGCTAACTTGGCTTGTTTACCTCCTAATTTCTACCTGAAATGTAGAACATAACTGCAAATGCAGAAGTTAATAAGATTTAACCTAGAATCTTGTTCCATCTGATAAAGACCGTCCCCCTTAAAACTGCACTCTTGATCAAACCATCAGTCAAATACCAGTCTTTCATACTCTGAGCTTCTGCTCTCTCAGTTGTGAATGATTTGTGATCTGGAACAAGGTTTAGGAGAGAGGTCTAGGAGGGAAGTGAGAGGCATTACTCAAAACAAGACACTGCTGTTCAAGATACAACCCAGCCACATATCTGTTCTCAGGACAAGGGGCATGAATTCCTGTGATTTCAGCAACAAGCCTTTGCTTTTCTATGCTTCTCACCACCTTTTATTCTACATGAGCAAAATTCTAATTATGAAAAATATTTTCCCCTTCAGTCACTTTTGTCCAGCTGGAGGCAATGGGCACTCAAGTGCTAGCTACAATGTTTCGTAAAACAGAATAGAAAAAGCAAAAGGGAGTTCAGAATTCAAATTACTCATTCTATTATAAAAATCATGAGACATCTGGAAACTGCAGTTTTCACGCACCCTGGGCTTTAGAAAACTAACTATAGGAACATCAGTTCTTAACATGACTGTGTTCAGAGATGTGGTGGTTTAGTCTCAAGCACTTAGAAAAGAGTCCAGCCAAAGCAAAGATGGGGTCCTAAACCCAGACAGTGTAGCTGCATTTAGTATTTCACCTCAGATCAACCTCCACTCACACCAGCTGAACTTGCATTTTTGAGTCTGTACCTTGCACAGACCAATTGTGGTAATCTAATGGAACACCTCATATGTAGACCTACATGAGTACAGAAATCTTTACAGGACATTTGGCCAGAATTTCTTAATTAACTAGTGTTTTAAAAGTTGTGTTGTTTTGGGGTTTTTTGGGTATTTTTGTTTTTTTTTTTTTTTTAATGAATACTGTAGCATAAAGTTCTCAAATCAGAAGTCCAGAATTAGAGGGTATATTCGAAACGTAGTCTTTAATTTTTCTCACAAGGCCTTGATTTGTACTTTAGACTTTGGATCACAGCCTGTATTATTTTTGAAGCCTCATGATTAGCTTCTAATTTTATTGAAGCTGTTCAGATGAGTGGTACTACATTGCTACACATAGCACTGTCCTTAGGCTGCTGAGGGCACACATCTTGCCTAAATAACTCAGCAAGTGATGATAACCTTTGAAACAACTTCTGGCAGGCAGTTACACAAGACAGTTTCATGTCTTCTCATGCTTTCTTTCATTAAAAAAAACAAAACAAAACAAAAAAACCAAAAAAACAACCTTTCAGGCAAATAATACATTATCTTTTTGTCTTTTTTCTTTTTTTAAAATTTTACACATCACTTTTAAAGCCTACTTTTTTATTTAGTCAGAAGACTCTGGTACCTTTTAATCACTTTTCTTTTTTGTCTAAAGTCGAAAGCTTATTGAAAAGCAGCAGTTTACTCCTTATCGCTTTTCTCACTGTCAGAATCAGAAACTAGATGTTCCTTAAGATTTTCCATAATTTTATCAAGTTCTATCCTTCCTGTTTTTTCAACTGGTTTCAGTACAGTTCTCTTCACTCTGCTGCTTATTTTGTCACATTTCCCAAGTTTTACTATAACCCAGTCCCTGTTATATTGCTGTATGTTCTGGAGGATATTGAGATATGAAGCACTCTTGGCATGTTATTCTAAAAGGCATATCTTGTACACAGAAAATAATCTGCTCCTGAAGTTAACACTTAGCTTGCTACTTTTCCTCCCAGATGATATAAAGTGTAACTGTGACATTTTATTTGGTCATTGGCTTAATGCAAGTTATTTGGGGCTTTGACAGGTAAATAAAATCCTGTTTACTCATGACTTGCCAACACTGTTAGGATAGGAAGATGTATGTCTAAACATATTAAAACACAGATTCATAAGGCAGATGCAGTATGACCGGTATGACCTAAAAAGTCAAAGTGTGTATATATAACTGTATATATATCTTAGAGCAGTCATTTCTCTAGATGAAGAACTGAGACATATTGCACTGAAAAGGATTGTGTCGAGGGGTAAGCGTGGACATCCACTGCCACACTGCTCAACTGACTCTTCAAGAAGCTGCTCAGCTTCTAAAACTTCAGTCATGAACCTCCCTCAAAAGTCAAAGTTACTTTCGCCAAGCAGCTCCAGCCATATTAAAGCTGTCAGCTTTTGATTTTCTCTTTTATATTTCATTACAACTCTGTTAAAACATTAGTTACAGAGCAAAACTTAAAGTCCAAACAGCAAAGTTTCTTTAAAATCCAAAATACTGTTCTTTGCTGAATGTTGGTCTTATATCACTTAACATTCAGAAACACTTCAACCCAAAGTCAGAACAAAGCCATCAAAAATAGGAAGGATTCAGCTGAGATCCTTATTTTTCAGGACATACTTCTTTTTTTTCCGATTAAAAGTTGCAGCAAAACAAATTCTTTGAGAGAAGAGTCTGAACTTTGACTCTTTCCATTTACATTTGTTTCAGGTGTTACCTTTTCTAAATGCAAAATAACTTATTTAAAAGCATAACTTTCCCTTTTATATGAAAATATAATATATATTATCCAAAACACAGTTTCCTTACACTCTACTAAACACAGACGGGGATGGCTAAAGGCTACAAATCTTTAGGTTCTCCACTGATGCATAAACTAAACAAAAAAGACAACCTTACTTGTTTCAGAAAGCTTTATTAGAATAGGAATCTTTGAAGACAAACACAAAAGATTCTAATATGTTTAGATTTTATAATGTAAACAACTAATTTAATGCATCACTAACAATATACAATACTCTCCATCTCGTAACATGAATGCGAGGAAGAAACTGATGTAATCTGTGAGATATTTCAAAATAATTAATTTGAGAATAAAAAAAGAACTTTTATTGTGTAAACTCTCCTTGTTTGCCTTTTTAGAAAGGATCAGAAAACTGCAGCACTTGAACCTTTGTTAAATGAAGGTAACAAGCAATCTTTTGAACTGCCCTCTAAATTAAGAACATGTAATTGCCTGAGAAAGGGTATTTGATCAAAAGGGTTTTAAGTGTTACTTATCAGGAGAGTTCCAAAAAACTCAAGATCCAGTTTATTTAAATGAGGGCCAAGAAACTTTCAAATCATCTTAAAGTAGTTTGACATGTCTAAATTGTGTCTTTGCCAGCATGTCAGACTTCCTTGCTAGTATTTTCATTCTGTAAGGGCAAATGGGATTTTAAGCACTTCTGGATCAAGCCAATGTTTGATGCCTCCTTTTAATTTCCTTAACTCCCTCTCAAAACCACATCTTCTTGCTTAATTCTTTTGCAGCTTATAAAATTATGGCAAACATTCCTTTACCCTTTTTTTCCTATTATTTTTCTCACAAGCATGGACAGACATATGATGAGCAAAAAACAAACAAACAAAAATAAACCAAAAAAACCAACCCCCTCCCCCCCCCAAAAAAAAAACCAAAAAATCCCCAAAACCAAACCTATTAAAAATTTATACACTGAGCCTCTACTTTCTATTTAATTTGAAAGAATGATCCTGTTTTTCAGCATTCCAAAACCAAGCCCCAGGTTCTGCAGTATTATCTAACTGATGAACTGAGGCACCCTGGGAAGCCCCACTCACAGGCACAAAGATCCATGTATGCCCAGCTCCCCACTAAATGACTGACAGTGTATTATTATACCACTTCACATAAATGACAATGGCGTATTGAATCAAACACAACAACATAAAAATCTCCTCAATTGTATGTAATTTCATACAGCATGCTGTGCTAGATAAAACCACTCCAATTATTCAAAACAATATTGAAGTAGGAAATATTTAGGAGGGAGTATGAAATAAGGCTGACTTGCTGAACAGCCCAGTGTTTTGAAGAAATGTCTAAACAAGCGTTCTATGACCTCACAAACCATCTCAAATCTTTCCATTACTGGGATAAGCCTTGTAACCAGTATCAGCAAAAGGTGTTATTTTTGTCTAAGTGGCTGAGGCATGGTGGGCACAGGGACTGCTCAGAGCTCCACTGCTATCAGCATAAAAGACTTGAGGTTTTGGCACTTGTCTTACTTTATCTACAGTCAGTACAAGAGATTCAACAGCAGCTGCCAAAGTGTCCTTTATGAATCCATGCCAGGCAACCAAGTTTTAAATATCCTGAAACAAACGTAAAGCTCTTTTACAGACAGCGGAAGAGTTGAATGCTGAGGAAAGAAAGATCTTGTTTTGTCTGCAGGTTATGCTTAGAAGAAATACACAAGCAAGGAAGATGAAGATTTTCCAGGTACTGCTGGGAAACACAGTGACTCCATCTGAACATGTCCTGCTACCTTAAATTGCCTTTGTAGCCTGACCTGGCAGTGTCAGCCTCGGGTCCATGTGGCAACTTCCACTCACGAGGAGCACATGGCTGGAGGTTTGAACAATGCCGCCACCAGCTGGAAACCTACCCGAGGCAGGAATGGGGTTGGCTGTAGAGCAAAGCAAGCATATTCCTTCAGGAAACAATTGTACCTTGGAAAGAGCAGTTTGGCTTTGGCCAAACCTGCTCCCCGACTCAGGATGAGAGTCTGAGTTTTAAATTGTAAATGCCTTTAAAAATTAGAAGATATCTGCTATAGTATCTTTAGCTTTGTCCACTTGAGGTGAAAACTGAAGGGGAAGATCCACTTGATGGTTGATACTGGACTGTGAAAAATCATAGCTTAAGCCTCTTTAACTCTCAGGAGGATAAGAATCCTTCTTTCCATGATTCAGATCAAATGGGTTAATATTGAATGAGAATTCCACCAAACTTTTCTGCTCATGCAACTTCATTGAGCAAACTGTTCACTGAGTCAAAACCAGAACTGCTCTGTGGTTACCACTTTGTGTTCCTGGGGCTGCCCAGCTGTGCCTCTCTGTAGGATAAGAAGGGTTCCTAAAGAGGGTTCATGGTCCTGTGGGGACAAGCAGGGAATGAAACTTACATGTCTGGCATCTTGCGTGAGAGTGCAAACCCCTGAGCTTATCCGTAAAATAGTTCATCATCTTTCCCACCAGTTCTGTAAATCTCAGCCATTTTCCTAGTTTCACTACAAATGCCCAAGTACAAAATTAATTATTTTTTTTGGCTAGAAGCATTTTTTTCTTTATTTTGGACCATTTCGAGCTGGTGGGGTTTTTGTGAGGGGATAAAGGATGAGAGAGGAGATTTTGGACTGTAAAATCAATTATTTGTACAGCCGTAAGGATCTGTGGAAAAGTAGGTCTCACAGTCTCTCTAATGATGGGAAAGAGAAAGAATGAATATGAAGAAATATTGATAAAATTTAAAGTTTAACTTAAGAGTTCAAAACTGCTTTGGTTTTGCTTGATACCTCCATTCTAGTGTTTATTATCTCAAGTCCTGGATCCTTGAGAGAGCGAATTACTTGGAAGCAGTCTTACATTTAGCATATGTGAAGGATCTTGCTGGAATGAAGAGTTAGTATTGGAACAAAGGCAGTCTGTAAGGGCTATGAAATGGATGACACAAGTACACACAGAGCTTCTGGGGATACAGAAACCCCTGCATCAAGGAGTTTCTGTACATTGCAACTTTGATGGTTTGAAGAGAAGGTTGGTTGGTGACTCCTTCCTGTCTCAAACAGTGGGATGCTCTGACTCTGTGATCTTAGAAACCCTGAGTGACTACAAAAAGCCTCTATGGGTAATGAGTTTGGAAGCAGACAGAGGGATTTGGATTTTATGCTAAATGAGCTATAGAAAAGAGTATAAACACCTTTTTGCCTTGAGATGTCTGACACTTTCCATCAGGGCATCAATGACAAGCATGTTAAAAAAGGGAAGTGAAGTAATTTTCTAAGGTAAACTGTTAGTCATCAAGCCAAGGTAAGTCTTCAGCTCTTTCTTGATGGAGTACTTGAAAAATCTCCAAGGAAGAAAGCACGGATGTCTAGTAACTGAGTTTAATCATAGTGTTTCTCAACATTGCTCCACAACTTTCTCGTGCTCATACTTACAAAATTACCTGTTACTAATTACTAATTACTTATGAATACTGACCTCATTTATTTTCCCTTTAGTCTATTGTCAGAGCATTTATTATGAGATTCTGGCTTCTTGAAATGAATCACTGAAATTAAGGGGTGTAGGATGTCAAATTTAGTTTCTGCTTGCACTGTGTAGATCGAGGGGGTTTATGATGATTGTGCAAACCAAAAACTATGAAATTTCATTTGTGTTAGATGCGTGCATAATGCCAGCCATAAGATATTATTTCAAGAGAAGTGGAAAAGTGAGGTGGCAAACTAAATTTTGGCAAAACCACAATTCTTCAGATGCCACATGTGCAAATCATTATTTTGTCTTGTAGAATGGTTAAGGACATGCAATTTCAAATGCCAATTATATAATTGGGGTGTTAAGCAACTTTACTGAATGACAAGTGATTAAACACAAATCAACAAATAGCACTACTTTGAGCAGTGTGTGGAAAATGCCACAGAACTCTAGCTAGTACTGGGTGGGCAAGAAAGTTCAGTGTACATACTGCTAATGTCTTTCTCTGTCTAAAATGGAGGTGCCTGCAAAAGCTGGGCTTTGACTGACTGTTAGTTTTAATTCATAACTTTGAAAACTTACCAGTCCTAGAAATTAAAATGGCCAATCTATTAAAATTAAAATTAAAATGCTGCCTGTCAGGGGTTAAAATGAAAAATCTAGATCTTTGCTAATCCCAACTGCAAGACAAGCTACTTGGGGGTGGGTTTCCTTCCACTTGATTTTTTGCCTCTATCTCTGTTACTAACTTTCGTCCAGTAGGTGTATGCCTATCCATTTTTAGCTGGTGAGTAGGAGAAGAACCTACCTCTGTTGTCTTCCCCATGTTTTTCCCTGACAGGGAAAAATCTGTTAGATTTCTTGATAATACAAGTGGGCTGAATCTCCTGCTGAAGCGTGACAAGGCAGTAAACTGACATTTTTAGCTTTTTCAAACTTCTCCAATATCTTTCCCTTTTAAGCTTCTTCCCTTTCCTAACAGCCACAGCAGCAAGAAAATTAAGGATTTTTACATTCCACCATTGTCCAACTGAGCCTAAAGTAACAGCAAAACAACCAAACCAGAAACAGATTGCAAACTTAGGATAGCGAGCAGCTGGCCTGTGGTTCATGGAAGGTTGGCTCATGGTATATTGTTAATGCTTTTCTTTCCACTTCCACATGTTACACTGCACTGAAAGCGGGCTAAGGTATTTTAATGCAAGTAACTACTAAGGGTGCAGTTCCAAACCAGCTAAACTTCTGCAGGTCAGGGCTGCTACAGCCTTGCTCTTCCTCCCTTCGTGTGTCATTCTTCATGTCCTATTTGTGCCAGATCATGGTATTGCACAGTGAACAGCTTTAATGGTACTAAAGAAAGCAAGCATTTCTACAAGAAATTAACTTTTCTGTACAGTTAACTTTAGCCTCATCCCCTTTAAATGGCATTCTGCAAAGTGGGTAAACTGAGCCAATAGCTTGCTGCTGTGGAAAGGGATGGCTCCCTCTCCTCTCTTCTTGGGTGGGCAGTCCTGATGTCTCCCTTGTTTCAGCACTGGCATTCATCTAAGCCCCAGTGGATCCGTTCAACCCACTGAGCTGGCTGAAAGCTTGTTTACACCTAGCTCAGCAGTTTAGGAAGCAGCCAGGACTGGAGATGAAGTAAATGGGAAAGAACAACCAAGGCAGAGGGTCTCACTCACCTTGGAGATGCTCAAAAGCTGCCTCGACACTGCTCTAGATGGCCTTGCTTGAGCAGGGGCCTTGCACCAGGTGACTTCCAGAGATCCCTTCACACCATTGCGTGATTCTGTGAACCACACCACTCTTGGGAAACCTCACCAATAGCAGTCAGGAGGATATTTCACCTTTTTTCTCTTTTTCCATCAGAGGAAGACAGTCGTGGTCTTCTTTTGTCATTAGTTAGGAGTTACATGCCAAGCATGAAAGATAGGCAGTGACTGCAACAGTAGCATTTCAGCACGCTGCTGTAAACAAACATGCATAGACAGAGCACTGAAAAATCCTATTATGCATCTTCAGCAAGAAGCAGTAACGTTGGGAATCTACTCAGGAAGTCCTGAATGAGAGGACTGAAAGAGTCTGGCAAGGAGATAGGCATGCCTTGGTTTGCATTTTTTTCCCATTCAGCAGTTAATTAGTAACCCACTTTTTGAGAATTAAAGATTACACTTCCTGAACAAATACAAGCATTTGATCTTGGGCTCATCAAGGAAAACTTTAGCAGCTGCCAGAGAAAAACAAATGTTCTCTCACGTACGTCCAGACTGACATAATGCGAAACAGAAGATGAAGAATATGGAGAGAATGTACCAGTACTTCCATACACATTCGTGGAGAGCATAACAGATGAGGAAAAATATCAAGTATCAGACAACAATGCAGTGAGCCTAACTAAAACCTGATGGGATGACTCCTGACTGCAGCATCAACCTAAGAGATGGAACAGAAGAGTGAAACATGGTGCTGTATATCAAAAGTAGTTTAAATTTTTGTCCTACATGAACTGGTTCTTTTGGAGCATTGGGCACTCAACTGTGGCTGTGCTTCACCCACCCCTGAAGGTTACAGAGTTGTCAAGAAGAGGGCAGCAGCCAGAGAAACCCCTTTGAAGGAGAAGGAGACCTAGTTGTGTGAGATGTTTCCATAAGTTCAGACATAAGTCCTGATGCTGAAGGGGATGTAATGGAATTGCCAAACTTTGGAAAAACTTTTAGAAAATTTTACTTATTAAAATTAAATTTTCATAATTTAATTGAAAAAGCTACCCTGAAGAAATGGTAACTGCATTTACAAGTTAAAAAAAAAAAAAAAAAAAAAAAAAAAAAAGGATATGCATATTTTTTAAAGAAAACCTTGACATTTTTCCTTTTTTTTTACCATGTCCAGGACATAAAAACCCACTGTGAAGTAAATCTCAACATCTAGAAAATCCTCATTTCTCATTACAAAAAAAAAAATATTTACATCGGGAACTAATGTAGTGTCCAGTAAATCACCTGATTTTCTGACCTGGAAAGGTATCTTAACAAAAAACACAACCCCATCTATCTTTTCTATGTACAGCACTGGAGGAATTCTTATCCTCCACATACTCACTGACTAGCAGGCTTTACAAGCAATTCTCAGACTGTAACAGAGATATGGAGCTTCATATGTGTGATGCATTAGCTGTTACAGTGTAAAGTTCTTTTCAAACCTTAATGTGCTAAGCACCTTCCCTTCAGCCTGTCCCCCATCTCTTTTGTTGTTTGAGAACTATTCCTGCCCTTCCTGTATTGAAATGCCATCAGGAGCTGCTCACATTTGGGCATCCCCAACTCTGTTACCCCTGCCCAGAAATGCCTGTTTGCAGGCCAGCAGTGATGGTTTGATACAGACCACATTTCCGTTTCCTCACCACTGCTGTCTGCCAAGCTTTCCATCAGTGATTCCTGAAACTGCTGAGTGTGGCATCTTCCTTTCAGTACATCCCCTCCCTCTTGGGCTCTCTGATTGAGCCTACCTTATCAATAGCTCTTCCACTTCTACAATTTCTGCCCCTGCTCATTCTCTTTCCAGCTATTTTTATACTTGCAAATGAAAGTGTTATTAGTGGTAGATTAAGTATAACATTAAATGATTGGTATCTTCCTGCAAAATAAAAGCATTCTGTTCTGCGCATTGCAAAGTGCAGGAGAACTCTAAAACTACAGTCTAATATATAACATAAATAGAATGGATAACATCAAGAAAGCAAGGAATAAAAATATATATAAAAATAAAATGTTCATTGATAGCACTTTAACAGCACAATTAGGTGAAGTAAACAGCTGAACTCGGTAGTAAACAAATGGACAGTATTGCCAGCTTCAAATATGCATATGGTTAAAACCTCCAAAATCATCCAAAAGTACTAAAGCAATGAGACTTTAAGAAAATGCACTGCTCTTTGATCTCCCTCCTGAAATTCAAGTAGAGAACTGGTCACTCCTCAATGAACATTAACTTACTTGGAGTTAAAAATTCACTTGTACAGGTAGAGTACTCCACAGCAAGCATTCAAAGTCTCAAAATGGGCCCAAGATGTTCTTTCTCATCACTAGTACTGACTTTTAAATAATTTTGTTTAAAAATGAACATTCATACTTTCAATTTGCCTGCTGTTCAGTAAGCCTTAAGAATACACCACAAAATGTTTATTCTTTCAAAGCTATGACAACCACGGGAGTGTTATACCCCAGAGCTTTCAGTCACTAAGAATGTAGCATCCAGAAAAACAATTCTTATAAAGCCACTAAAGATGATAACATTACAAGTTTCTAAAATATACATGTAAACATGGAAGCTGAGTTTGACATTGGCTTGTTCGAGGCATAGCAGAAGTATGTCATTTCTTATATTGAAACCATGTCACAGGCTGTCTTCTTTGACATAGAGCATCAAATTTAACCTAGTTACCATTATAGTGAATCCAGTGATATTTGTTGAGGACAGTACATCTATAACAACTTTAAAGTATTGACTAGAGTCCTCCAGGGAAAACTTAGATCTCCGTTTCCTTCAATTGCTGGCGTTACATCTTCTAACTTACAGTTCTCAGTGTGCAAGCACTCAAGAATTCAAAGAACTCTTCATATGTCACAGTTCACTAAAACTGGAAGATATTTATTTGTAGCAGTAACAAGAAATTCAGGTTTCAGTACTTTGAGATGTAGCAGTGCAGAAGATGTCTTTATTTTTTGGCGGGGTTTTTGATCACCCCTTCTGCTTAGCTCTAACTTTCTCTCTTTATTCCACTTCTGTGAACTTCAGAAATTCACTGCCCCATTTCCCTGCACTTTCCTAGTTTTCTGCTTCATTCCAACTATTTTTGCTTTTATATATATATATATATATATATATTCCTATCTATTAATTTTTCCCTTTTCTGTCTCCTACTTTTCATATCTTGAATTTTTTTCAATGAAACAAACAAAAAACTATCTGGACTTCCTTTCTGTTCTTTTAAATCATCCACTCTCAATTAATTCCCCAGCTTTACAATATATGCCTGAAATCCATCATAAGCCCTGAGAATAGGCTGTCTCCAGTCCCACAGTAATGTAAAAAATACCAGGCTTCACTGTCATTAAGGAAAAACTCAGGTTTTATTGAGAAAACCAACAGAAAGTGGTGACCATTTAAACTAATAGCTACTTGTAACTAAATTTTACTGAAAAAAACTCCAAAGAATACTTGCTGTTAAGGAAAGAGAATTTTAGAGTTATAGTCAAATAATGGGAAACAGAAAGAATAGAAATAAATCATTCAGGGGGAAAAAAAAGGGAAAAAAAGAAACTCATTAAATTTTTATAAAAGAGGTTGGCATACCTGAATGCAAAAACCAGCAAAATATATGGCAGGATAGACTGCAGTGGTGCTTTAGGAATGTTTCCCATTTTTTCTTTTTGTCAAAAGAAAAATGAAAGATCAGCAATTGCTTCCACATTACGGCTTCATGACCAAATGAGATATGCCTTGTCAATCAGACATTCGATATACACACTAATTAGTGTACCACTATGATATGTTTATATTAATCTGAAATTGCTCAGATGAAGTATGCGGGGAAAATATTTGAACTCATTAAAATCACAAGTTAAACCAATCTAAAGAATGAAAACTCCCTACAGAGTACAGGAAAAAAGCAAGAGACTTGAAAAACTGCAGTGTCAAGTCTTGACATATTTGAAACAGCCAGATAATGTACTCATGTAGGATTGTAACCACTTTGGTATCTGCTGGGTAACAAATCTCCCACTGGATATGAGTAGGGAGACACATTACAAAAGACAAGTCCAATCTAAAAGGTATTCTATAGTGCTGGAGATGCCATTGGCAACACAGTTTTCTTTTTTTCCCCCCTTTTATTTATTTTTTTTTATCAGCTGCCACATACCACAGCACTGTGGTTCTTCTGCCACAATACAGTGACAAATCTGCATATAGATTCTTTATTAGATACTCTCAGACAACACTTCAGCCTTTCTCCCCCAAAACATTTCAGTCTTATTCCTAAAGTGTTCTATAAAAAAACCTTTAGAAATTAGAGAATCAATATTTTAAAACTAATGTGAGAAAAAATATCTTCATAAGCACAGAAACTGACAGTTCCTGATGCCAAACTATGCCAGGTCTCACTACTGAGGCCGAAATTACCATCCCTCCACTGAAGCCACAGGCTTCCAAGTGATCAGCCATCCCAGTGGCCACAAAATATTACAGACATGATTTAAAAGTAACAGATTACAAAAGTTAAAGAAGAATTTCTAAAATTCAAGTTTTATAGCATACAGTTATCTTGCATGTATTTAATTTGACACTTTAAAATGAAGCTCAATTTGACGGAGGTGCAGCATTTGTCTCCTACTTCTAAAAGAATAGCCATTGAATAAACCTACTGTGAGTAAAATTGTAGGAAGCAAGGGAAAACATCCCAAGCACACAGGAACAACAGAGAAGAGGGAAATTTTCTTTAAGTTACTCCATTATTAGCCCTAATTTTGCCATTAATTTATTAATTCCAGTGCCTTGACTTGCTAAAGATTCCTTTTTCTCTATTTATTTAGGTGATGGAAAACAGTGCTTTAATCTAGTCCTGCTACCCCCTTATCAAACACAACTCGTCAATAGCATCCCTCTTCCCCAGAAAATGAAATTCCTTTGACAGTTAGGAAAGGCATGAGCAGAAATTTGTGCATCCTGTCCAGTGAGTGGATCTATTTGGTGAGCCACTGGTTGGCATTTGGCTTTCAGAGGATTATTTTCTTTTGCTCTTGGCTCAGATGAAATCTTTGCACAAGTGATGTGGGTTCAGTAACACAACAACCGCCCCATCATGCAATAACAAAACATTTTTCTTTCCATCTTAAGAACCCTGTGGAAAATTACGTAACTAAAACCAATTATGAATATTTTTGAAACTTCAAATTGAAACAAGATGAGGAAATTCCAGCTACATAATGGCTCAAGTAAATTTAATTCTACCTATTTAGGAATGTGCTATGATATAATCTTTACCTGCGTGATTTTAAGCAATTTTTTTTTTTTCTTCTGAGAAGAATATCCTGTTTGGAGCACAGAATGGGTACATTTGGGATGAAACTAATGCTGCACATAATCTGGAATTTCCTAATTTCTGTGTGCTTGGCTAAGCAGGCTCAATACAACATTTTCATTTAGAGGTCTTAAATATATAATTATTTAGATGGCTTAAATGTGCTTTTTGCTTACAGAGTCTTTTTTCTGTTTACATATCATACTCTAGCCTAAATAAATGCTAAGACAAAGGCCAAGCTGGCTGGTAGCCCAGAATGTAGTTGTTACCAAATTGACAGGGACCACCTTAAATTCATTGAAATGTCTAAATATCGTACTTGTGTTATAACTATATTTTAAAAGCCTATCCTTACTAAAAGAAAAATGGAGCAGCTTTAGAGCAGCATAAACAAATTGCTGGATGAAATGAGAACTGAATGTCAAACTATGATCCGACTTACCACAGTTCTCCATTACTGTAAAACACCAAACACTTAAGGGCAGGAAGTATCCTCATGTTACCATGTAAATAACTAATGGGCTTAGTTTATGTTAACAACTAACTTAGGAACTTTCAACAAAAAACCCACCAAACAAAAACACGGCTGAGAGTGTCCAAAACTTTTCCCCAAAAGTAACTAATTCTGCTAATTCTTAAGACGGCTTTCCTTTTTTTTTTTTTTTTTTAGAGAATCTTGCATAGAGTCTGATAAAATGTACAGCAAATGAGAAACACAGTACCATTTAAAGATAACCTGCAAAGGCAAGTAAACATAGTAATTTTTTCTAATCTATTGAAGATAGGAAAGATGCAAGGTTTGGTTTAATGTTTTCTTCTACTTGTTTCCTTTTTGCTTTTAATACTTGCAGAGTATCAAAGTCTTGTCTTGCTTTTATACATGCGAGTGTTGGAGGACAAGACAACAAGAATGGAAGCCCCCCTCAGTTCCCTTCTGAAGCAACAGGGTGATAAATGATTTACATTGAGCCTTCTTTTTTCTTCTTCTGGCTTTTTGCCAGAAGCTTGACTTAAATGTTTTAGCAACAGCCAAACAAAATGGGAGTTTTACACGGTCTGATTAAAAATGCCTTTCTCCTCTCAAATGCCAGTTTCTTGTGACAGATGATGGCTAGAGATGATGGCTTCATCTCTCTGCTTTTCCAGCTATTCATAATCTTCTACCCAAAATAGGATAGACAAGACCTGATACACACATAAAAGCATGCAAAACCGTTGCAGAAACCTTACATCTGACTTTAAAATCAAAACAAGCTCTTTGGGCTTTCCTAATATGTCTTAAAAGATATGCAAGAGGCAATATAGTTTTGTCTCCTTTTCGTTTCACTCTTTAGATCTAATCCAGATTTTAGTAGGGCGAGAGAGGCAAATCCCTGTGACAAGAACATGCCATATTGAAAAGCACAAGATGTGTTGAAATTTTAATTTTACTAATGATGACATTTTGGCCTTACCAGATATTAATAAAAGCACAAGAGTGTGGGGTGAAGGTATTATACCTGGTCATGGCTGGCTTCAATGGAGCTTCCGATACCTTGGAAAGTCATCTGCACAGGAGACAGTGTCAAACAGGTCATACACTCTTTGCCATTTTGTCTATCACTGTAGTGTACCTATAACAGAATAACATACGTAATCTGCTAAACACCAGGTTTGCACAAGGGAGTCACGCTAAAATACTGTCCCTTTTCAACAAGCTTGTGAGAAGAATTCCAGACATTTACATTGAATTCATCTTTAATAGCAAAAAGGAGTGTGTCAAATAGTCTAGATAGTCACATGCTGAACTGGGGCCCAATTTTCCATTATATGCCTGCTGCATAATTTTTGAAGTTCTGAGTTCTTCAGAATCTGACATCTTTCAGACCAAAATCAAGATGTTGTATCTATATAAGAATCTAGCTTCAAGTTAGTTTCCAACCTACATGTCATTTTTAACAGCACGTGTAGCTTAGTTATAAAACACCCAAGTAAATCATTACAACCTTCAAAAACTTGCCGACAATAGTTTCAATTTTTTGATTGTAATTTAATTTCTAGTAAAATCCACTAACTCTTTTGACATTACCATTATGGTACATAGTTCAATTAAATCAAAATGACAGATAAAATGGAGAAATCATATTCTTCTTGAGATGTCTAGACTATCCTTTTCTAAGAGCAACTCATTCCCTATGGGCATCAAGATGTGCATGCTGAACCTGAACTTGCATGAAATACAGAGGAAAACAGTGCTTCTACTTGAATTATTCTCTTTGTCTTCAGGTTCCCTTCAGCTGGTTTTTAAATCCCCTAAAGAAAGGATGGATTTTAACATGATGAAATGAAATTAAATATTGCTAGTGTTTCATTATTAAGAACAGGTTGCCACTCATGCTGAATTGTTGAAATATTACAGTTCTCTGCATAGCTCCTGACTTCTAGACAGGCAGATCAAGCACTTTGTTCTACAGGAGAGGTGGAATTTAGTTTATGGTGGTAATTTACATCGACTATGTGACCCCTGTCAGAATTGGAAAGAGAGATCAGCTCTGCTGGAGACAGACCTTTTATGTTAGTATCTATTTACAGCTGTATAGCTCTCAGGCAAAAGGTACATGGTAAAGCCTCATCCTGACTTTTAGGCTACAAAATAAATCTTTCTATTCTGAAGACAACTAGGAACTACATTAGGTTTATACCTGTGGAAACAGTTTAGTGACAATATGAAAATTGTAAATCGTGTATAAAATCCCTTGTGCCTAACTCTTCTCTGCTACAGGTGCAAATTTGGAATACTTCAACTGAAGTAAAACCAGCTCAAAACTGGTTGAGTAAGAGGAAAACCAAGCTGGTGCTATGTTTCAGAATTACTTTAGTGCCAACACACCAAAACAGTTTTGCCGTGGCCAAAAGTAAGATACAGAATGCAAAAGTCTTGTACTGTGTATAGAAATACTGATTTAATTTGGCCCTTCTTAAAGCTTTCTGGATTATTCCTGTCTCTCTTCCTCTCAACCCCCACAGTATGTGCCTACTAAATTACTTGTGGCTCTCTGCCAGAAAAGCCATACTACTTACTTAGAAACCACAAGAGGCCCCTTCACATATACAATGGTTTAACTTTGATTAATTGAAAGAGGTATGAAGGTATGAAATTTGGCTGACAAACATATACTGAAGTCCCTTAAATGTCAGGGACTACTGTTATGACAAAGGCATATCAAGCTTCCACAACTAGTTGCAGGGTAGATTTTCTGCTGAGTTGTGGGAATGCAATGCAAGAAATGGGGCAGCAAAGATCAAGAGGATGGTTCTGTGCTGCAAACAGGACATCACAAAAGGGGCAAAATCTGGTGACCAAGAGAAGCACATATGTAGGAAGGGGAAAATGGCACTTTCTGAACTACAAACGGAATGTTTGTAGGCTTAGTTTTAGTCAGAATAATGTGAGTATACAATTCACTAGTGCCCACTGGAATAAAGATTGACTAACAAACGGAAAGAACAGGAGATAGCCAGAGGAAAAACTATTTGTATTTTATGACACTACTATCTGCAACAGCAGGTTTGATTCACATCCCCTTTAGAGTCCCACACTGAATAAATTGCAATAAATTCTGAATTTTGGTATGTCTATAGGCTTAACTTTCCCAAAGAGATTCCATTATGCGCTTTTGGCCTCATCTCAGTGTATGGAGGTCATTATTTTGTAATTTCTCAGACAACAGTTCTCTAATTACCTCCTGCTCTGTTGAAGCTCGTCAGCTGAACCAAAATAAACACTTTTTATATTAATGATATGAATAGTGATATAAAAGACAAAAGACTGGCCTTTAAATAGGAACAAATAAAACTTTGTCCTTTCATCAAATCTCTCTAGTCTATAGATTTGTGCAGTCAGAAGAAACATTCAGACTTCTACATTTGCATGCCTACGTGTAATTTCCCTGTAATCCTGTTTCGTTATTTATCAGTCCAGTTGCTACATTCTCAAACTACATTATTCCTTTCCCCTTCAAGTTTGATCTACAAGCCAGAATTTGGGGCTTTTTTATTTACCTATTAGAGCAGAATGTCCAAAATAGGCACTCAGAAAGAAATAATAGTAGTCAAATAATTATCAAATAGCCCAAATAGCAGCAGATGCTTCTTGGGTTTTGGCCAGCAGAATGTTGCAAATATTTCAGTTTACATGTCCATGCTATTATAACTAAGTGTGGGAAGAATCTCAATTTGTATAAAACTCTTTCAAGAATATATCCTTTAAGGCAGAGCACACCAAACACCTGAGTCAGTATCTGTGACCAAGAAGTGATGACGGAAGGCAGGCCAAATGCTCTGATGGTTATTACAAAGCCACTATTGAGATTCACAATGACAAAAGTAACATTTTTCTAAGTTCCTCTGTGCCTTAAAGAGTCAGGAGTGCTTAACTACAGCCCATCTCACCATACCTCTGTTAGGCAGGTAAGGACACTTTGTGGACAGACTTTAAATGACTCATCCAAGCTGGACTGGACTTACTGGCAGTGCTGGGATTACAACCCATCATTAAGGACTCTGGTCTAACCACAATTGGTTATTTTCTCTTTCTATATGTTATAGAGGTAAAAACAAAAGAGTTATGAAAATAATTACTCTCTATGTCCAGTACCTAACTTCCCAGGACCACATTTTATAATTAAGGGACAGTCACGTATTAGCTCAGTGCATTTAAGCATTAAACAGCAATGAAATTTCACTCATTAAAATTCAGAATGCTTTATTTAGATAATATAAAAGAGATTTGATGGAAAATAATCAGGATATAGTTAGAAAACAATGGCCAGCGTATAGATACCTCTAGCAAGAGTTGTGCAAGTTTCTGAGTAAAATGCAAGGCTCCAGCCTCAGACTATTATGAGTGATTTAACATGTAATTCTCCTTGAAGGCTCGTCTACAAAGCACAAACTGGCGTTACCACAACAAGATCCTGGCAATAATTCTAAATGAGACTGCTCATTTATTGGGGGAAGCATATAGCACTGCCAGCTTTTCTCCTGGGTAACTAGATACACCTGAGATAAATCATGTGTAGCCAGCTGGAGAACCCCAAACACAGCACTCCACGGCGCTGTGTGGGCCAGGCACAAAACCTCGGTGCATAAAACACAAAGGGCATCCCGGACATCAAAATACAGAAACGAATTCTAGAAGTGTATTTGATCACAATGCCACAGATTTACTCGCACGTGTATGTTTTCGTGTTCCATATACACATGACATGCAAGTGCATATTCATTTTACAGACTGCCTCAGTCAGGAACAAGCAGCATGGTATGAGTGTGTACGGACAGGTACCATTCACTGGAGTGTGCATATAGAAATTTATGGGAAGCTCTGAAACCACTTGACAACTTACGCTGAAATTTGGCCCTTATTTTTAATGTTTTAAATTACTGAAGAGATGCAAATATTTTGATGGACATTTATAGCTACAAACAAAGGAAGATATAAGATGAATGCTTACAATGTTACAACTTTGGGGAATGGCATAGCCAGAATTCTTAACTTTATACATTATTTTATACAGGAGAAAGTAAACTACACTGCATAAAACTGTATAGGAAATTACGTTTTAGGGTACTTTTATCATAATGCTGCTTTACAAGCAGGAAATTTCCCATTTCTCTCATATTTATATAAAGATGTCTCTTCTATCTAGCTTTAATATAATACCCCTCCCTACTTGCAGGTGCTCTGATGGAAAAATATTTCATGATTTATCTTGCAATAAGCTGCTTTAAAAATCAATATGTAATTCCAGATAATGGCCATAGTTTAACTGCAGAAATATTCTGTAAATACAGTGTTCCTAACTTCAAGAACAGCATAGACTGCTGGCCTTCAGCATTCATGTCTGAATTTGAACATCCTATCCTTTTGCACGGACAAGTGCTGTGGTTTACTGAATCACAGCTGGAGGAGGGTGAGACCTGTTGTATTACTCCTTAATCACAAAGCTTGACAATAATATCCCAAACTACTGTTAGAAATGAGTCAACTAACAAGAGTCTGAGGAGAGCAAAAATAAAGGTGAATCTTTTCACACACTGCTTAGATATTCACAGTTTGAAAAACAACTTCTGTCAGGACAAACATTTTATATCTTGAACATTTAATAGTTAAAAACAAAAACAAAACAAACAAACAAACATTACTAAAAGAAAAAAAATCATCTGTGACACTGGAGTTCAAGTTTCTAAACTGAAAACTACTCTGAGTCAAAGCATCAGCAGGAGTCTTAGAATGCTAGACAGAAATAAACTAGGTAATAAAATGCCATTATGTTCAGTAATGCACAAATCTTCTAGATTGACAAGCCTGGACTATTTTGTTAGAACAAAGGATGGTATTCCTTTAAATCTGCCCCTTAAAGGGAGTGCACCCAATTTAGTCCTGAGTTTACAGAAGAGTTTCCAAGATTTTACATAGGCTGCTTTGGATTTATGGCAACAAGAAAACCAGAATGAGCTCAGAAATCAGATGATAAAATAGTGATTTTGATTTGGACAAGAGTCTCATGAAACCATGTACTTCCTTTAGCATCTTGGTGAAAAGCTGTCTTTTCCATATGGGTCTTTTATCTTTCACTTTATGTTGTTCCTCTACAGTTAGTCATGTCAACTATTAAAGAAAAAACAAAACAAACCTGTTTGAACTCCAAGTCTGTTTCATGCTTATTTATTAGTGAAGAAAAACTTCTGGCACAAAAATAAATTTAATATACTTGCTCATTTCAACCATTTTCTCAAAGCCAGTTTTAGGAGCTTTCACCGTAGAGTATTCTACTACTTAAAAGCATGAGTCCTTGTTTTATGAATTATCCATAATGCTTTCCTAACAAATATTAGATCAGTTTCTTCAGACACAGGGCATTATGAGAGAGATTCCAAATACGACTTTGTTCTTTCTACCTGTTTGAAGATTCCTTTTTTCTTTTTTTTTTTTTTTTTTTAATTTAGTATAACCAAACAAAACAAACAAACAAATAAAAAACAAACAAACAACAAACAAAAACTGGGGAGAAAATCCAATTTCCTAAACATATCTTTTTTTTTTTAATTGAAAAAAAGACACAAAACCCAAGTCCAAGTTGAAAAAAAAAAACCCAGATGAAATAATAAGACATACAATTAAATTTTAAAAAAAAAAAAATTCAGAAAAAAGAGCATTGAATCAAACTGTTTCCTGCAATGTTGGAGTTCCTTGATGTAGTGCGATTACTAAATATAGTATTTTACTAATCTCAGCAGGGCGCTGGCTAACTGCATGCCCGTCAGATGTTTCCAACGGCCACCCCCTGTGGAACAAATCTAAGGAGCGCATGAAAAACACCCACATTTTAAAAAGCCCCCTTGCTAGATCATTAAGGAAAGATAAAGGCCTGTACATTGGGATGTGATATATAACGCAATCATGGTGCCAAGAAAACATATGTTTGATTAGCGCGCCTCGGGTTCATTAATCGCCGTGTCTGCTTCACAGCAGTGGGTACAGTTTCCACCGTGGCTACTGCACCAAAGGGTAAAGACACTTGGTAGCTTACAGACTGACAGTTCAGCAGTAAATCTTGAGCTATTCCAACATGCCTCTCTCACACAGTTTGAATAGCAGCTGTATCATAGCCTTAAATCTTCATTAAAATACTGTCCTAGGGTTTAGACGACGAAAGAAACCATTACTGCACCATAAATAGGCAACAACAAGCAGACTAAAGGCATTGTCACAGGTTACTGCTGCAGTATTTCACCCTCCTGACAACAGTAAGGCAGACACTTGACATCTACAAAAACCAGCAAAGTACAAATAATACTGAAAAAAATTATTTGATATGCTTTCCAAAGAGAATATATAAAATCCCTGCTAAATGCAAAGTCTGAGCCAAAGAAGCTTGTACAGGGTTTTTTCCCCCCTGCTATTTAGATATCCTCTGAATTCAGAGCTCCTGTTGCAGTGATTCATGAGAACTGGAAGGTTGAGCCGTATATTATGCTCAGTTAAGCAAGGGAGACCCAGCTCTGTCCAATCTCTGGATGTGATGTTTGGTTTCACAAAAGAGAAAACAGCTGCCATCATAGCACAGAGGATAATCAGTGCAGTAAGGTGCTTACTGCTCACCTCCCATCTGTTAAATCTTAACTCAGGTATGTATTTATAAAGACTGTGTCCCTGTGCAGCACATGCAAAGTGAGCAACTATGTTGACAATGGCTGGCACTGAGGTGCAAAGAGACTTGTTTGTCTGATAGGAAAGCTGAAGTCAGCACATGGGACTTTCTCATTAAAAAAATCACACTCATATTGAAAACTACCTGGCTACCCTGTTCACTTCCTCTGTTCTAGAAATAAGATGCATTTTTTTGTCAACATAGGAGAGAGTAGCTTAACTACAGTGAGTGTAAACACTTAATAGAACCCTCCCCTCAAATAAATCATACGTACGTGATAAAATTAATAAATTAATTATCCAGAAATTAGCACAATGCAAAGCCCTATAAAATAATGCAAACTGTAGCTGACATGGTTTTTGCAGAAATAACTTGTCTGCCATAGACCTATATAACAGGTAAATACTATGTTTCCAGAGAGAGGAGCTTTAATTAATTTTATAATTTGCAGGCAAAGGAAACGTGAAAAAAAACTGGCAATGCTGAGATCTCTTGTTTTCATCACATGGCCTAAAAAGTAGGAGGGAGGTGAGAGGGTATGTTTGGCTATAACATACCCTAAGGATGAGCATGCTGTGGAGCATTAGTGGAGGAGCCTTTGTCTTGAGTATCAACATGAACAACTGATGACATGAGAGAGGAACTTGGTTAGTTTGGAAAGATAAAATTGCTTGAGTTTGAAATAACTTTCTAGCAACAGCATGAATGGAAATATGTTCTCAGGAACACTCTTTTTCAGGATGAAGGTTGTCACTGAAGTGAAGAGTGAAGCAAACATTAATGATTCTCTGTTTACAAACCACGTGTGAAAGACCCAAATGCTGCGTTAATGAAGGGAGAACAGGATCACTGTGAAACTGTGAATAGAAAATCAGCTGCCTGAATTGGCTAAGAAATCTGATGCTGGTACAGACACCGATGTTGTGCACTAACTTAGAAATAGGGCACTATGCATAAAGAACCACCCTTCTTTAATTAAAACAAGAAACAACCATTTCACTTCTGAAAATTACCCTGCTCGGTTGTGCTTTCAGTTTTGAATGGGACTGAAGGAGAAGATAGCCAAAGAAACCTTGTCTGAAAGCCTCAGATTCAGTCACAGGGGAATAAACTCTAACTTGTCTCCTTTCTCCTTCTTCACCTTTTCTTGTTGCTTCTCTTTTTAAAGGTTTTTTTCTTGAGGTTTTTTTTTTTTTCTTGAGAGCTGAATTCCCTTACTATAATTAAAACTAAACCCCAGTCTGCTATGAATTCACCACTGCACCTTCACATTTTTGCCAACTGAAACTTCCAGTCTTTCAAAGTTTGGGCTCTATTCCAAGCCAAGGCCTGTAGCTAAGTTATCAAGTCACATTAGGATTTACTGTGAAAGATTTTGGCAGAGAATGCAGTCCGGTGTGTTTAGCGCTGCCTGCAGTATTTTGAGAGATCCTGATGGTTTTTAAACTTTCTCATACATAAATCCCCTAAATTCTAAAATAGGATATCAAAATATAACTCACATTTTTTCCACAGACCAAGTTACATGCAGGGATATGTGGGAGGATTTCAAGCTATTATTTGCAAGATGCCAACCAGACAAGCTAAAACGTTACCAAGGTGACATCCACACCACACCTGAGGACCCACACACTACCAGTAGCCAGTTATTCTCTGTTTACCTTCCTTTCTTTCAGAAATTGAAACAAAAAAGAGACATCTGGTTGTTTCTGGAGACAAGAAGAGCAAAACTTCAGCAGTGCTTGAATAAAGGGCTTGAAAAATAGGGAGAGAGGCAATGATGGCCAGAACAGAAGAAAGCTAGTTTAGATAGAAATCTGGCCAGAAGCCAGCTAGTTGGATAGCTTGTGCTAGATTTGCATTTGTTTTCCTAATTCTGCATACTCATGAGTCAATTTGGAAACACTCTTGCTGCAGCAAATACTACCTCCTGCAGTATGCTCTGTGAACAAATAGGCTACGTTTCCATATTGCATACCTTTCCTTATGGAAACTCACAGGAGAATGATTTTT